>APFE031112022.1:0-10291 GCA_000404065.3 Pinus taeda | reverse complement strand
GTAGGAATATACAGGGTAATTTCCTCAGACAGAACACCAAAAGGACACCGCTCACAAACAGATCACAGATCAATACACCAGTATTTTGACGTGGTTAAAACCCTCAGAGAGGGAAACAGTCCACGGCCTGTGCCAACGTGGCTACTACAGGCAATTTTATTAATAAAAGAATGAAAATTTACATAAGCTTCTCTCATGCACGGTGAACCTACAAATGACCCTCCATGCGCTTTAAATAGAATTCATTGACCAATCGGGTGTCAAGCCACGGATCAAGTGTCGGTAATACCGAGGAGAGAATGAACCGTCAGATCACTACATATCGTGACCGTCGGATTGTAAGTTACAAAATGTACAACGGTAAAGAAACACACTTTACCTAACTCTATACTAGACTAAGTTGAACTTAACTATTCCTATGTGTCGGAATATCCTAACAGGTTTCACCCCGTCCAACTTCACTCCTTCCTATTACTTGAGTGATCTGTCTCTCTCCCTATGACTTCCCTTCGGTGTTTTGCGAAAGTGAAGCTACAACATATTTCCATCATACGATGTGCTCCTCAACCTCTTATGTTGCGACACAATCTGTTATCACCCAAAAAATGATCACCTAGTCATGTATTACTAGGTTGATCAAAATGCACCATGTAGGATAGGTTTTTACATATTAAAACCTTCTTTTACCTTAGGCAATAATTTAGTGAACCAATTTCATAAAGTATGTCATTACATTCTAGACTACAACATGGAGGGGAATTTTAAGACTTTTTTCAAGACAAAATAAATCTTTTGTCTTAAAATTTTCAATTGATGCGCTAGTAAAAAAGGTAAAGGATTAGGGGTTCATCTTTACGCTATTGATGGTTTCTTCGGGAAGTAGAGTGATCGAGGCTGACAAAAACTAGTGGGATTTAGGGTGATGGAGGCTGAAAACAGAGGTGTGCATCGTGAGAGGAGCGATGGAGGCACTTTCGAAGAACGTTAATGGGTGGTAACATAGTTGGAGTACTTTTCGGGGTCTCCATCGATTGTGTTTTAATATGTTTTTTTTTACCGTTTTATTTATTTTGAACACTACTTATATACATTGGTTGTTGTTATTAGCAAATTGCCATGCTAGATTGGCAACATGGATTAGATTCACTTGAAGGATTGTTGAAAAATGTGGCAAGAAATTCTCAATTTGATTTTGCCTTGACTAAATTGAGAAAATTTGAATTTCCACATCAGCAGACAACTTGGATGCAATTAGCTTGTATGACATGGTCTGTGTCACCCATTTTACTCAATCAATTCGAGTTGGAGGAGTTGGAGTTCAATTAAGCATGTGTCATTTCTAATTTGTAGCAGTCAAAGTCAGTTATCTCAAGTTGTTTTCAGTTAAACTAGGTCTAATTGTTGGAGGAACTAGCGGAAGGCTAGTTATGCAGTGAGACTTCAGTCAATTGCAACGATCATCTAGTTAAGTGATCAATCATCCCAAAATTCCTAGTGCATGCAAACAATTTGAGTTCCCCAGCTATGGTGGAGATTCCAAGGCAGTTTAATATTAGTTTTAGACTAGTCTTGAGCGTACAGGTGTTGCATGCAGTCACATGATCAACCTTAGGAATTGTGCAATCCATTTTGGAAAAAACCTAAATAATAGGGGCCTAATTTCTCAAGGAATTGCAAAAGGAAATAGGGGCTCAAGCAGAGGTAGAAATTGACAAAGTTCGGGTTTAAGCTTCTTAGTGAGTAGAGGGATAGTTTATTCACTTACGGGTTGTGCACAGTTGAGTAAATCAATTGTAATACATCTATATTCATAAGATTGATGCAAGAAGGAATTGGAGTTATTAGAAGATTGCTTTCCCCACGAAAAATATCATGTGCATGTATTTTATTTCTTATTGCATGTCTAAATTTCTTGTTCTAAATTGTGAATTAACTTTTGTAGAGTAGTAGAGTAGGTCCGTGTTTTATGATTTTGAAAAAACTTCATGATGAATTGCAAATCTACACCATAATTTCTACATTGTACATTGTATCATAGCAGGATTCACATTAGAGCATGAATTTCGATTTTGTTTCTCACGAGGTTTGAATTTGCAGTTTAGTGTAGCAAGATCTCTTAGGAAATAAAAATATGACCTTCAACAGCCTGAGGCTAGATTATTCCTTGGAAGGAAACTCTACTTTCATTGACTGCAAGGATCGCATGGAGGAGGTATTCGATGACAATGGATTGCTAGAATACATCAATAGAGATGTTACAAAACCAGAGGAATCTGATGCCCAAAACCTTGATCAGTCAAAGAAAATTGTAGCCGAGGTGTGGATAATAATATTGGAGGGAGTACAAGACCACATTTTCAGCAATCTCCATGGGAAAGAAAATACTTATGGAATGCGTTAGGCACTCAAAAATCTATTCTAGAATAGTAGTGACCACAAAAATTTGGTGCTCAAGGATAAACTTTGAAATATCAAGATGTAGAAGAATGACTTTACCCTGCAATATTTGAGGAGGTTCACACAAGTCCATGATGAGCTTGCAGGAGTCGATGTTACTCTTTCTAAGGATGACTTGGTAAGAATATCCCTTCTGAGCCTTCCCAAGAGTTGGCATACCTATCAAGATTAAGTGAACGGGAGGGGGAAACTATTGAATTGGGAACACTTATAGTACGATTTCGTACAAGAGGAAATAAGGCAGAATACTAGAGATGGGACCTCATCCAAGGGCAAGGATGAAGAAAAATTTGCATTGGTTGGAAAGGGGAAGAAGGGAAAAGGCGAAGAAATCTAAAACTAAACCAGAATCCAACCAAGGGAGAAAGAAGAAAGATTTGTCAAAAATTAAATCCTTCCATTGTCACGAATACGAGCACTATGCCAGGAAGTGCCCACAGAAAGAGGCAAGTGAGAAGACCTTAGGAGTAGTGGGTGAAGCCTTGGATTCATAGTTCGACCTTGACTTTACCCTTATCGCATGCATGTCCAACATAGTGATGGGGAGTGTGTGGTATTAGGACTCAGATGCATTGTTCCACATGACAGGGTGTAGAGACTTTTCAGTGACTTGGAGGAGAAAGATCTCCATATGTACATCAAGTTAGGGGATGACGGATGGTACAACATGACCAGTATTGATACAGTCAACTTTCAGAGGGAGTCAGCTCCCCTCTCAAGCTCAAGGATGTCATGTTTGTTGTAGGCCTAAAGAAAGATCTCATCTCTGTTTCCGTTTTGGAAGACTGTGGTTATGACGTGATCTTCAACAAAGGAAAAACATTCCTGAGACACATAGCCATGAGACAGGTGAAGAGGATTGAGGTTTGTGTGAAGAATCTATATAATTTAGATGTGGAAGATATTGTTGCATTAAAAACTAAGGAAGAGAAAGTGCAGGGCCATGATGTAGGTGAACTTTAGCACATAAGCCTTAGCCATTTGCATCATGGCACCTCGAATAGTATAAAAAAAATATCCACTAGCCTCCCTAAAGGAGCACTTAAGCAGTGGGATATATGCAAAGGATGTACCTTGGGGAAGTACATAAAATCTGAATTTCATGATCGAGACAACAAAGTGCATGCAGTGCAAGAAAGGATCCACTTTGATGTCCCGACACAAATATTTTGTCCTTTTTATTGATGACTTTCTCACATAAGTGTTGGATCTCTTCATGCAGAAGAAAGATGGGACATTCTCCAAGTTCATAGAATTCAAGGCACTGTTTGAGAAAGAAACCAACAAGAAGGTGAAGGCTCTCTGGAGCAATAATGGAGGTGAGTTTGTGTTGAATGAATTTAAAAATTTATGTGTGAGAGAAGGCATTCGATGAGAGTTGACAACAACCCACAACCCACATTAGATTGGGGTGGTTGAGAGAAATATCCATAGAATTTTGGGAGCAACAAGGGTGATGTTGCATGACCAAGGCCTACCTCTGCATTAGTGGGTTGAGGCATGCAATACAACAGTTTGTTTGCAGAAATTAAGTTCTCATCGGATTCTTGGCATGATATTACACCAGAGGAGGCTTTCTCGGGAAGAAATCCAAATGTCTCGCACTTCAAGATTTTTGGAGCCTCTGTTTACTGCCATGTCTCCCAAGAATCAAGGAAGAAGCTTTAGTTAACAACAAAATTTGGGGTATTTGTGGGTTACACAAAAACTCCCCACAACTAACATGTGTACTTCCCATCACTCATAATGATAATTATGTGAAGGGATGTAAATTTTGATGAGGATAAATCTATGTGGTGCTCTCTTGAGAGGGAGCTTTAGATGCCACCAAAAGATGAGATTTTAGCTCAAAAAGAGGAACCTCAAGAAGTTATAGAGCAACCACAAATTGTGGAGCAGAGACTGGAGACATTCACTAAAGCAAAACCTCCAGAGAAGGCAGAAAAAGAACTAAGGAAGTTGATATACTTGTGCAGCATGCGAGGGAGAATGTGGGATATCCTTCAAATTTGCGTAAGCAAAGGAGGTCACCTGAGAGGTACACTGGTGACATGGCTCTTATGACTGAGCTTGTAGAGATTGACCCATCCTATTTTGAGGAAGAAATAGAGAAACCTGTATGGGGTGATGCAATGGTGGAGGAATATGAATCCACTGCAAAGAACCGTGCTTGGGAAAAGATCCCAAGAACAACATATAAATCAATAGTTGGCTTGAGATGGATCTTCAAGGTGAGGCAGGCAACAAACGAAAGAATAGGGAAGTATAAGGCCAGATTTGTAGCCAAGGGGTACTCTCAAGTTGAGGGAATTGACTATGAGGAGACATTTTCTCTTGTGGTAAGGTACTCATCCATTAGATCAATTCTTCGTCTCACTACACAGATGGGGTGGAATATCCACCAGATGGGTGTAAAAACAACATTTCTGAATGGGGTTATTAAGGAGGAGGTGTACATAGAGTAACAAAAAGGTTTTGATACATTTGATCAAGAGTATCATGTGTGCAAACTCAAGTGAGCATTGTATGATCTCAAGCAAGCACGTCGTGCTTGGTACACCAAGATCAATAGTTATCTCACCGGTTTGGGCTTCACCATAAGTGAACCAGATGTAAACCTCATCACGTATGGATAGAAGGTAGATTTCTTATTATTGTCTTATATGTTGATAATTTTATTTTAACTAGTGATGAGACGTTGATCATATCTTGCAAGGAGGACCTTGCAAGGGAATTTTAAATGAAGGACATGGGTCTCATGCACTACTTTCTCGGGTCTGAAGTATGAAAAGGTGATGGGTAATTATTTGTCTCTCAAGGTAGGTACGAAAATGAGATACTGCGGATATTTTGCATGGAGAGTTGTAAACCCATGGAAACACCTCTAACGAACAACTAGAGGAAGGAGGATGCCACTTCAGGTGAAGTGGATGCTACCATTTATTGACAACTAGTGGGTCCACTCATGTATCTTGTGAACACATGACCAGATATGTGATGTGCGGTCAACAAGCTAAGACACGCTATGGTTAGGTCAACCAAATATTTTGGAAGGCAACTAAGCATGTTTTACGGTACCTCATAGGCACTACCCAATTTGGGCTATTGTATAGACGAGCAGAGGGAGTGAAGTTGTGCGGCTTCACAGATGCAGGTTGGGCACGAAGTCCACTAGAATGAAAGAGTACATCAAGTGTAATTTTTAGTGTTGGGTTTGTAGTTGTTTCTTGGTACAACAGGAAGCAAAGATCTGTGGTGCTCAACTAGACAAAAGCATAATACATGGCTGCAAGTCAGGAAACATGTGAGGTGACATGGATGAGAAGGATACTTGTTGGACTATTTGGTAAGATGATGGATCCAATTGTGATAATTAGAGTTGCAACAATCTCTCTGAGAATCTTATATTTCATGATCAATCCAAGCATATAGATATCCAATATCACCATTTACGAGACTGTGTCTAGAGGCAGATGATGTTGCTACACTCCATTTTGATAAAGGAGTAGGATGTTGACATTTTGACAAAATCTTTGTCAAGAGGGAAGTTCAAATTCCTTAGGTGCAGGATAGGGGTGGTTGATAATCCCTTTCTTGCAGAGAGGGATTCTTAAAAAATGTAGCATGAAATTCTCAATTTGATTTTTCCTTGATTAAATTGAGAAAAATTGAATTTCCACATCAACAGACAGCTTGGATGCAGTTAACTTGTGTGACATGGCTTGTGTCACCTGGTTTACATAGTAAATTCGAGTTGGAGGAGTTATATTTCAGTTAAGCATGTATTATTTTTAGTTTGTAGCAATCAAAGTCAGTTATCTCAAGTTATTTTTAGTTAAACTAGTTCCAACTACTTGAGGAACTACTGGAAGGCCAATTGTGTAGTGGAACTTCAGTCAAACTCAGTGATCATCCAGTTAACTAATCAATCAACCCAAAATAGCTAATGCATGGATAATTTGAGTTCCCCAGCTGTGGTGGAGATTCCAAGGGAGCGTAACATCAACTGTAGACTAGCCTTGAGCATACAGGTGTTGCATACAGTCAGATGATCAACCTTGGGAATTTCACAATCCATTTTGTAAAAATTCCTAAATAATATGGGCCTAATTTCTCAAGGAATTGCACAAGCAAATATGGGCTCAAGCAGAGGTAGAAATTTACTAAGTCTAGCTTAGAGCTTCTCAGTGAGTAGAGAGACAAGTTATTCACTTATAGGTTGTGCTCAATTGAGAAAATAAATTGCAATACATTTCTATTGATCATATAAGTGCAAACAAACATTGGGGTTTTTAGCTTATTGTTTTCCTTAGGAAAATTTTTGTGTGCATGTGTGTTATTTCTTATTGCATATATGAAATTTTGGTTCTAAATTGTGAATTAACTTCCAGAGAGAAGTAGAGTAGGCTTGTGTCTTATGATTTTGATTAAAACTTCATGAGTAGTAGCAACTTTACACCATAATTTCTACAAGGATGGTGGAGGCAAATTATAGAATATTCGTTAGTAGACAATATGCCTACTTCAAAATATCTATGACAAATTTTGCGATAAGAAGACGTTGAGAATAAAAAGATTGGATTTTCAAAGAATTAGTCACAAAATTCACAAGGGCGGTAATTTTGGTTGTAGGTGTGGAGGTAGATGGATTAAATGTAATTTTGGTTGCATGTGTGTAGGTAGACAAGTCATAGTTACTCCTTTGATTTTTGTCGATGATGTGTTACTATTTGGTAGATTGACCTATTCTGATTGGTCTTTGGACTCCTTATGAATAATATTAAATCTCATATGATTTATTCTTACCCAAATGATGCATTGGTATTGGAGATTTATCATATTTTTGGTGTTATATCCACTGCATTGGATGCAGATTTTAAATATATTAGATTTATGCTCCAACCCAATTGTTATGGAATTAAGGATTGGCACTGAATTATAGAGAAAATCCACTGTATACTTTTATCATGGGCACACAAGAGGCTCTCCCTAGGAGGCAAGTTGACTCTAGTTTGAGCATTCCTTCAAAGCATCTCTGTATATTGGCTTCATATTTTTGTCTGCCTAAGAATATCAGGAAATGTATCTTTCCGGCTTCATCTTGGCATGGGACAATTTGTGTCGTAAAGGATAGATTGGGCCTGGTTGTTGTTTACTCTGTATGGAGGCGATGGATGACTAGAATCATCTATTTCTTTGATTCTCTAGAGTAAAATCAATTTGGAATGGTGTATTTAATATGTTCCATTTACAGGAAAATTAGAACTACTCTTTTGTGGTTTATTGTATTTCGCACTAGATTATTGAATATAAAACATATGGACCACTTCCAATATACATTGGGGGTTTGACCCAAAGAATGCATTACTGTCCCAAGCTCCTTTGTTGTGATACATCCACCTCCACCCTGGTCAAAAAAGCTAAAGGCCTCCCTGAACTTTGACATAACCTCCATCCCATATTCCTTTAGTAGATAAAACCCTTCTCTCATTTTCTAACCATGCCAATCTACCCTCCATCCCATATTATCTCATAATGCCTACTCTAACCATATTTGTTAGATACTTTCCCCCTTCTCTTGCTTATGGTTTCTTGAGTTGGCCTCCTCTAAATATTCCCTACTCTCCTTAAATTATTTGAAAGGTATCCTTTGGCTACTAACCCCATTTTACCAGAGATCCTTGACATGTCCCTTGAAATTTTGATTCGGCCCCATGAACTATTTTATGCTAGTGAGTCAAAAGCTTTAGATTTCTTTTCCACATTTTCATTCTTGACCAAGCACTATACCACTAGTTATAAGAATATTGTGGTTACTATCACCACAATAAATGTATATTGTATTTTAGAGGAGATAAGAATTGTATATTGCCCTTTGGGACACTCCAAAAATATTTTGATGCATCCTATTTGTCTAACACTCTTGTATACTTTCTATATAGTGTAACAATGTCAAAAGAGCGGTTGTTCATTCTCTACAAATTTATTAGTTATGAAGGTAGGTATGAAACTTTTTTTCTACCATATTAGGATTTTGATGCATTTTCTAAAGGGGAAGGAGATAATTTTAGCCTACTAGTTGATCAGTAGCCCTAAAATAATGGCATTTAATATCTAGAAGAATTCTAGGAATCTTGACAAAGCCTTATATTAGTTTGGGCTAATCAAAATTATTGTTGAGGAAAAAAAATTAAGAAGTGACAATTGGGAACCTTGTTTAGTAATAAATTATTTTATTGAGTCATTAGAAGAAAAAAATATTTGTCCAAAGAGAAAAGGAAGAAGAGGTAGGGTTTTTTCAAACCCTTACCCTCAAGAAGAAAATAAATAAGCCAAAGAAACTCTAGTAGAGAGAGGACACTGAAATCGTAGAGACAAAAGAAATTTAAAGACCAGAATCTATGATGATATTGGAAGAAAAAGATGCTACTGAAATAGAAGATACCATAAAATCAATGCTACTTCAGAAAGGATAATTGCTGAAAATTAGATATGAAAGGAAGAAGAATAAAAAGGATCATGCTAGAACCAAAAAGAAACGTGACAAAAGCAATTACGAAGAATCCATGGGAAACTACAAAAAAAACCATTATGATATCTAAACTGAAGTAAAAGAGCATTAAAAGGAAGATTCTGTAAGGAATGAAGACACCGGAAAACAAAAAAAATGTAGAAGCATCACATGAAGCATGAAAAAAGTAGACAATGTTGTTTCATTTGAGAATTTGAAAGTTGCAGAGCTAAAAGAATCAGAAAGATTAGCGACAAATCCTGAAAGAAAAGGTTCAAAGGTATATGAAACTTATCAACATATCTATTATTATTATTTTGATAGTCTAGATGAAGAAGCACAAAAAGAAGAGGTAAAGGATCCCTCTCCTAAAGTCTAACATTCAATGGAATTTAGAAACATATCTATTTTATTTTTATTGTTTGGATCAAGAAGCACAAAAAGAAAAAGTGAAGGATCCCTCTACTACTCTTTAGTGTACTTTCAACAGTGATATTCCAACACCTACTATTCACAATCCTATACATAATAACGATTTAACTTTTTCTAGGGATAAGGATAATATTATAAAATTAAAATAAGAAATAACTCAATTAGAAATCCTAGAGAAACATGTGAAAGGGGAAAATGAGAATCTCAAAGAAAACAATCATAAGATACTAGAGTGAATGTATTATTGGTATCACAAAAACTCTAGGCTAAAGAAGAGAAATAAAGTACTTGAACAAAAAAAAAAGGGTTTAAAGACAAATATGTTAATGAAGAATCCAACGTGGTCCATTTCCATGATAAAGAAAGGAGCCATAAGTAACTTGGATATTTTGATCCAAGCTGCTAAAACTCTCTTCTGAATTGCAGTATTATCCAAATTTTTAAAAACTTTCTAACTTGCATGTGGGCTTGCAACACCTTAACAACCCAAAAATGTTGATAGAAAAAAATGACCTTAGCAACATCAAGGAGTGATCCAGGTGGCTCCAAAGAGACACACAGGACAAAGAGGGCTTATGAATGCTTGAAAATCAAAGTGCTCAGACTAACTTCGACCTAGGACTAGAGCGTAGATGTCGTCGCCCTGATCGCGGAGGTGTGAATAGTTCGTCAATCCGAGCTCGTATGAGGGAGAACAGGCCAATCAAAGTTTTGGTCAAAGTTGGGGTGTGGGTCATGTTTAGGTGTCCTACAATTTGACTGACCCTAAGGCATAAACCCAACTCCCAGAATTGGTCGAAATTGCGACCTCGTTAATTTTCCCAGTGACCCTTATTTTCTAAAAATTTAAAAACAACCCACTCATTATAAATATATATAAAAAAAAAATCA
>APFE031112013.1:0-63019 GCA_000404065.3 Pinus taeda | reverse complement strand
ATGATTTTTAATGACTTTCTCTCTTTTTTGAAGTTTGACATGGAGAGCAGAGGTATAAGGCTTGAAAAGGAGGATAATATGACTATTGATGGAGCCATATTAACTACAGATAGTCATGGTGACAAATTTCAGTGTAACACCAGGATACCCTTTTTCAAACGTTGGAAATTCCACTTGGAATTATCTTATTCCTCTGCACTTATCATTCCTGGTAATGCTTAATTTTATAGATATTTCAAAATTAATGAATGATCTGATCTGTTATAACCTAGACTGGCCTCCAGTTCCTACTAAAATTTCACCTGATATTCTTAAATTTGAAGGGAAGTCTGATGAGGACCTGGTCAACCATATAACCACTTTCCATTTATGGTGCTCCTCTAACTCCCCAATTAATGATTCAATTAATTTGAGATTATTTCAATGCACTCTAACTGGGAATGTGGCTAAATCATACATTGAGTTAAGGGGGGTTACTTTTTCTACATTTGGTGATTTAGCCGCAATGTTTCTAAATCATTTTCAGTTGCATGTTCGTTACGACGTCGAAATTGAGCTTGTGGCCAATTTTGAGCAGGACAAGGCTACACATATTCGTTACCACATTCAAGTGGCACAAAAGGAAGTGAATGATCATGGCTTATATCCCTGATGAATTTCTTCTGGAATGGTTTTTGAAATCATTGCAACCAAATATTTTTTAGGATGTGTCACTTTCCGGGGTGTTCACTGAAGAACATGTTACCTTCATAACCCAAAAATTAGAGCTCATCTAATCCCAATCAGCAGTTCTTGTAGACTTTTTTATAGATTCACAGCTCATGTAATTTCCTAAAACACAAGACAAGAATATACTCTACTCTTTACAGCGGAAGCCCATAAATATCAATGAAAATATTAATTGACAAGAGGAAGAAAATCAATGGCACATAACACAATATGTATCCGAGGAAATCCACAACTCAAAACCCCTACTATATATATTGCATTAATTATAAATCCAAGATGAGAATGCAATTCTTTTTCTTCAAGTATAATCAACTCTCAACTCACAAGCTAGCTCAAGCCAAACTCTAGGCCTATTTTGCAACTCTTCAAGCCCCTATTTCCTTGCAGAATTCCTAGGATGAATAGCCCATTTTTAAAGGGAATTCATTCTTCCAAAACTATGCAATCCTAATTAGGTCCTCTTCCTAGTTGCATGCATGATATTTACAACTCAGTAAATCATACAACTCATAGTCCATTGTCCCTACACTCTAGTCTCAACTGGGTCTTTCTCAGAACTGACATGCATGAGTTCCCAATGAGTGAATCTTTAGTTACATGGAGTAGAACCTGTGGATGCACTAGTGCACTAACTGAATTCTAATCCTCTACTAGTTCCACAAACATATAGAACTAGTTTAACTGGACATAACTCAATAAACTGAGTTAATATAATTAAAACTCAAATATACTCATCCTGGATCCCTAAAACTTAGGGAGAACATATACATGACTTCCAAAAGACTTCCAACTCAAAATTCATAAGCTAATTAAGTTAATTAAACTTAATTAACTATTTACAAGTTGCTATGAGAATAGAATTACAATTTTAATTCTCAATTTAATTGAAGTATAAATTAAATTGGAATTTCTAGACTTTATTTTTAACATTTCTTGTTGTTATTTTCAACACTCCCTCTCAACAAGAAATGAATTCAAATTGATCCTAATCCTGAACCTTTGGAATGTTCTGCATGCAACACTTATCTCTAGTGTTGTTGCTATAACAACTCCAGAAACAAAAAACATCCAACCTAAATCAGTATGATGCATCTGTCATCAAAGTCTTTGACTGTTATTACCTCTGTCGACTGAAAAATATGCACTTCTGTTGACTCTGTCTTTCTGCATTGTTTTCAACCCTTCACTGCGCTCTTCAGTATCTAATTGCTCTAGCCTCTATCACTCTAATTTCTTACTGTATCAATCACCACTGATTCCTCCCACTACTGTGTACTTTGGGCTCCCGTAGCAAGGTACGATCCATGACATAAAACTTCTCAATGGACCCAGCCCAATTTTAGCCCTCTTGGGACTATCAATTCACATCGCCCCACCTCACACCTAGAGGTATGGCTCCATGTGCTCCCTCTTCCCACTTGGCTTGAAATTTCCCACTACTAGAAGTCTATGCATGAGTGGATGCCTCCACTCAATCTCCTCTTTGCTTTTCCAATTGTGATTGCTCCACAATTGTCTGAGACTTGTTCTAAGGCTTCTTTTGGGGCTATATGTTGAGGGGTAATTCACTCTCCTTATCAACCATCAAGTCTCTAACCTTTGCCTTGATCCTCAAGGCTTTACATGAATCTTGTACCTCAAGAGAATATAGGTTCTTGACCCATATACTGATCTGTTTCACCTGTACCATGGTGATGTGTCTAAGGAAAACCTTTCCCTTACTAAAAATCACATCATATCCACAGTATTCCAATACCGTGATTGAAACAATATTCTTCTTTAGTCCTAGAACATACATCACATTTGTGATCATAAGAGGGGATCCAGACTCCCTCTAAAAGGTAACTTTACCAATCCCGGTAGTTCTATTCCTCCCGTTGTCTCCAAAATCTATGCTCTGTTTGAGGTCTTTCTCCTCAAAATCACTAAAGCGATCTATGTTCCCTGTCATATGGAATGAGGCACCATTGTCAAGATACCACATGCCTCCCATGCTAGTGTTGGCCATCTATGCAATGAGAGTGAAATCAAGTTCAAATTGTGAATTTATTGCTTCACCTGCTGCAGCTACTGCAGGATCCTTCTTGCTTGCTTTATTCTATGGTAAATTCGTGGCATAATGTTGGTGCTTGTGACAGTGAAGACACTTGACTTTCTACAAGTCCATCTTCTTTCTACCCACCTCACCTTGGGACTTCTTTCCCTTGAACTTCTTTGCCTTACTTGCTAAGGAAAAATCCTCTTCCACTTCCTTGGAAGAGGTCCCATCTCCGGTGTTCCATTGAAACTCCTCTTATACCAAATTCGACCACAGTTGTTCCCAATCCGGTATCTTCTCCCTCCCATTGAAAGAGCCCTGGTAACTATACCAAATCTTGGGAAGTCCTAAAAGAGCTAGGCTGACCATATCATCCTCGACAACAGTGACTCCAACACTTCCAAGCTCATCTCGACAATGAGTTAACTTTGTCAAGTAATTTGGAATTGAGTCATCCACCTCCATCTTGATTTTTTGAAGTTTTTCTTTCAATGCCAACTTCCTATGGTTACTGTTGTTTTGGAAAAGGTCTATCAATTCTTTCCACATAGAATACGAAGTCTCCTTCCCATTAAGACTTGAGACAATGTGGTCTCAAACTCCCTCAAGGATTATCTGCCTCGCCCTTGCCACACACTTCTTCCATTCAGCCATATTTTTTTCATCCAATGTTGGTGGCTTAGGAATTTCTTGATCAATGAATTCCTTCAAGCCATTATCCTCCAAAACGGCCTCCATTTTTTCCTTCCAGGCTATGTAATTTAAGATTCCATCCAAAGCATACTCAAGCCGCAAACCATAGAATGCCATCTGCCAATCCTAAAGTATGTATTGGAAATTTGAATTTCACCTGTAACCCTAAACTCAAAAACTTTGAAATATCCTCTATTGTATTGTAATCAACTCCGATACCATGTAGATTTTCATGTAGATTCACAACTCATGTAATTTCCTAAGACACAATACTAGAATCTACTCTACTCTTTACAACAGAAGCCCATAAAGATCAATGAAAACAATAATCGACAAAAGGAAGATAATCAATGGTACATAAAATAATATGTATCCGAGGAAATCCACAACTCAAAACCCCTACTATCTATAGTGCATTAATCATAAATTGAAGATGAGAATAATGTTCTTGTTCTCTCAAGAACAATCCTTGCACAAGTATAATCAACTCTCAGCTCACAAGCTAGCTCAAGCCAAACTCTAGGACTATTTTGCAGCTCTCCAAGCCCCTATTTCCTTTCACAATTCCTAGGATAAATAGACTATATTTAAAGGGAATCCATGCTTCCAAAACTATGCAATCCTAATTAGGTCCTCTTCCTGATTGCATGCATGATATTTACAACTCAGTAAATCATACAATTGATAGTACACTATCCCTGCACTCTAGTCTCAACTAGGTCTTTCTCAGAACTAACATGCATGAGTTTCCAATGAGTGAACCTTCAATTATCTAGAGTAGCACCTGTGGATGCACCATTTCACTGACTGACTGCTAATCCTCTACTAGTTACACAAATAGTTAGAACTATTTTAACCGGCCATAACTCAATAAACTGAGTTTATATAATTACAATAAACTCATCCTAGACCCCTAAAACTTAGGGAGAACATATACATGACTTCCAAAATGAAATTACTAAGCTAATTAAGTTAATTAAACTTAATTAAATATTTACAAGTTGCTATGAGAATAGAATTACAATTTTAATTCTCAATTTAATTCAAGGACAAATTAAATTGGAATTTCTGGATTCTGCTTTTAACATTTCATGTTGCTACTTTCAACAATTCTTTATAGTATTTTTCCTAATGCTCCTAGGTCAAAAATTGACCTCACCAAGATGAAAGCGGGTCCCCATGCTAACAGCATTATAGGATCGATCAATAGCAAGGTGGCTAGTTTATTGAATCAATTACAATAGTTTTCTTTACAATTTGCTTCTGCAACACAAACTATGGCATCTGTGTCTGCTCCTTCTCAATCTTTAGCAATTAATGTTATCTAGTCTTTAAATCCCAAAGGAAATCAACAATCCGATGGGAAGAAGAAGGGACATGGGAAGAAAAAATATAAGGGAGGGAAGGGAAATGCTAATAAACCCAGTGATGACATTGATGAGGGAAAAAAGGAATCTAAGAATAAGGTTAAGTTCCCATATAAGTTATGAAATGGGGATCACCTTACCCATCTTTTCCCCGAGATTTAGAACACTCAGTGCTGTTAGATCAAAAATTTTATTCTATTTCCTGGGTTGTGCTTACCAACCCTTTTTCCCAAGGGAAGCAATTATTTGTTGGCATGAATGCTAGTGCTGGAACCCCTGTAGGGGGGAACCAGGATGAGGAATCTACATCGAATGTATATATGGTTAAGTCTCACGTTGATATTTCAATGAGAACTCATGATTATGGAGAGGCCAAACCTTCTAAAGCTAAAACTACTTCTAATACCCCATAACCTCTGTATATTGAGAGGTCCATAGTAGAGCATATATATTGGATGCCAAAAGGCTCCCCAAAACATTCAACCTATAATCCCAATGTGAGGGTTCCTCAAAACTACTGTATTGTTAAATATTTAACTTAGACCCCCTATGCCATGTCAGCGTTAGAGGTAATCCAATCGTGTCCTACACAAAGGAGTGATTTTCTCACCGTAGTCGGAGTAGTAGACCAAAAGAATTCTATGGTAGTCACATTTGATATGTCAAATTTCAAGACGAGACTCCCTCATCACATGTCTTTCTAGATTAAATCTACATATCAAAAGAAGACCATCTTTCAAATTGTATTTGATGAAGGGACTTCCACATGCGTCATGTCTATGTCATGTTGGAAGGAAATTGGGTCACCTGAATGCATTCCCTCTCCTACTCTCTTAATTGCATTCAATGGTCATTCTCATAGGCCTCTTCGAAGTCTACCTTCCTTCCCTATTTATGTAGGGGGGAAGGTCTATAATGTGGAAGTAGAGATAGTATATGTTAATCTCGATTACAATATTTTATTGGGTCACAACTGGGTTTAGCAATGGATTCCATTGTCTCATCCTTATTTCACATCCTATGCTTCCCCCATGAAGTGAGTATGTTTATGCTTGATTAGTTAGTTTATTCTCCTAATGATCCCAATGCATTTGTTGACTCCATTGTTCCCTTGGTAAAGAATACCAAGCATCCTATTGAGAATTTAGGAGTTGGAATGTATTCTTATTTGATGGGAACTTTTAATCTTCCATATCTTGTTGCTCATGTCAATACCATTTCACCTTCCAAGATCATTCCTCGACATGGTTCGTTTAGAACTCATTATTTCTCATATCCTTGGCCCTTTTCCCTTCTTAATGCCACATTAGAAGAGGGTAAAGTAGGTGAAATGGCTTATCCAACATCTACAGAAGAAATTACGTATCAATCTATTGTGAATTTTGCATATTCAGATCCCATCCCTCTCCCATCAGAGGATGAAAATGGGGATGTGGCTCTAATCTAGACAGTTGATTCTACTTTAGCTATGGATTTCTTTAATATTGTTTTACGATCCAATGGGGAAATTATAGAAGCAATTACTGGTGTGGAAAGATAGTGGGATGATTTGCATCATCAGTCCTAGTTTCTCCCTAACTTGCATGAGGTTGAATCAAAATTTTCTAGTCCTTCCTCGAGTGGAAATGTCCATAACCCTTTGGCTCCATCACATAGCTATGTCAAAGGTAACATTATAGTGTTTCGGAAACTATTCCAGTGAACATTTCCTGGAATCCCAATGTTATTGAGCATATCTTTAGTGGATCTCATTGTTCCCCTAAAGAAATCAAAATCTATATTGATCTCTTTAAAAATTTTCGAGATGTCTTCACTTTGTCTTGTGAATAAATTCGTAGAATCGATCCTTCGATAGTTCATCATGAGATCAAGACCTACAAAATTGCAAAGCATGTGCAGAAAAATCTTCAACTAGTTAATCCAGGAAATTTGTGGCTATTAAGGCTGAGGTAGAGAAGTTTCTTATGGAAGGTTTAATCTACCATGTTCCTTTGATTGAATGGGTTTCAAACCGAGTCCCTGTTGATAAAAAGAAAGGAACAATCCTCATCTACATTGATTTTAGGGATTTGAATAATGCTTATCCTAAAGACAGTTTCCCCACTTTGTTTATCAATTATATCATCGATGAGTGTGCTAAAAATGAAATGTTCTCCTTCATGGATGGCTTTTCTAGATATAGTAAAATAACAATTCATCCTGAGAACCAACATAAGACAACATTTATTTGCCACTGGGGTACATTTGGATACAGGAAAATGCCTTTTTGCCTCAAAAACACTTTTGGTTGCCTTTTAGCGGTCCATGTCTTACAATTTCCATGACATCAAGCATATAATTGAAGAATACTTGGATGATCTAGCTGCTTTCTCTCGCAAAAGAGAGAAACATCTAGAACACCTTCGTTTAGTCTTTGAAATATGTTGTTACTACAAAATATGGTTGAACCCAAATAAGTGTGTTTTCATGGTTACATCTAGTCCGTTATTGGGATTCATCATATATAATGAAGGGATTCATGTAAACCCCTTCAAGTTTGAGGAAACACTTCATTCCTCCCCCCCCCTCCCCCATCATCTTCAGAGTCTCCAAGGGAAAGCCAAATTTTAAGGAGATTTATTGTAAATTATGCTGAGATCACAAAATGGTTTATGTGTTTACTCAATAAAAAAGTTCCATTAATTTGGGATGACTTCACTCAACTCTCCTTCGATGCTTTAAAGAAGGCGTTGACCTTTTCTCCTCTTTTGAGTCCACCTAATTATAGAAGATATTTCCTCTTGTTTCTTGCAGCTATAGAATCAACCATTGGTATGGTTCTTGTTCAGGAAGACAATGCCCTTAAGGATCATGTGATTTATTATCTAATTCATGGCTTAGTTGGTCCTGAACTTAAGTATTATCATATAGATAAATTGGCTTTGGTAGTTATTCACATTGTCTAGCGACTCTGTCATTACATTTTTCTAAGAAAAAACCTTTGCATTGGTTGACATCAAACCATTTCAATTTTTTCTCAGTATGCGAGTGATTAGGGGAAAATATAATAAATGGATTTTCATTTTGCGAGAGTTTGATCTCAAGTTTATGCCAGCTAAGTCAAAGAAATCTATGGTCTTTGTGGAATTGATATCAGAATTGCCTTGTGAAGGAGATGTTATTTATGAATAAGCATTTCTTGATGTGCATATTTTTCTCATCTCTTCACAAGATCCTTGGTACAGAGATATCATTATATATCTCTAGACTTTGAACTTCCCTCAGTCTTTTTCTAAGGATGAACATCAAAAGTTTAGCCACCTGGCTAAAATTTATCTTATCATTGGTGATACTCTCGATCATCAAGGGGTTGACTCAATCTTTAGACATTGTTCTTAGAAGAACCTGAGTAAGTTTTGAATGACTTCCATATTGGAGCTTGTGGTGGTCATCTATATAGGCTTACTACACCCCAAAAAATCTTGCGTGCAAGTTATTTCTGGCCCTCAATTTTCAAAGATTGTATTGAAGTGGTCAAGAAATGCCATCCTTATCAAGTTTATACTCGAAAAATGTACACACATCTAGCTTCGCTTTTTCCTGTTATCATTATCAATCCATTCACCAAGTGGGGTATTAATTTTACTACTTGTAACCTGGCTTCGGCTAAGGGCCACAAGTATATCATCGTAGCAGTAGACTACTTCACCAAGTGGATCGAAGTTATATGCCTACTTTCAATAACAATGGTGAGACAACAACTATTTTCCTATCCAATCAAATCCTTTCACGCTTTCGTATTACTAAAGGGATTTTCACTTATCATGGAAGTCACTTCCAAAATAAGATGATGTTTGAGTTGGCTTTGAAGTTGGAATTTTTGCATGAGCATTCGTCCTTATTATCCTCAAGAAAATGGAAAAGTAGAAGCCATCAATAAATCCCTTAAGACTATCCTGCAAAGGAAGATCAGTCAAGCTAATTCCAACTGACATATCATGCTATATCCTACACTTTGGGCATACTGAATGTCTGTTAAGACCGCTACATGTTTTACTCCTTTTCAGTTGGTTTATGGGTTGGAATAAAATTTTCCTATAGAATGTGAAATTCCATCTCTTAAATTAACAGTCCAGCTTCTTCCTGACACTTCAAGTCTTGAATAATGGCTCATTCATTTGGAACATCTCCATGAGCAACATCAAGATGTAGCCACAATGAACAAAGCTCATAAGAAAATAGTAAAATCCCAATATGACAAGATTGTATGACCTATGGTTTTCTCTGAATGTAACCTTGACCAAGACAAATACACCTTGGGGGAAAGAAAGTTTAAACATATTATGTGCTATGCTCCTTATATCGTTAAAAAGGTCTTGAGGAAGGGTGTATATGAATTGGTTGACCTTGAGGGAAATGTGTTGTTAGAGCCCAAAAATGGGCTCTGTCTCAAGAAGTATTATGCCTAGGATTTTGCTTAGCATTTGCTTTGTTTTGTAAATATTGTACATAGTCTTTTATTTTTGTCTATGGGTCTCATGGTGATGATGATATTTTTTATATGCTTTGGCAAGTTTCAATGGGTGATTTGGTGTATTTAGGATTCACTGATGGTGCTAGTAGACATACATGGAATTTAAATTCACCACTTGGGTAATATATTATCCATTCGGTCAATTGTTAGTCTCAAGAGGAATATGTAAGTGTTGTTATTAATTTACTATCTGAAGCAATATTTTATGGTATTGAATCATTAGTGGTTTATTTGGATTCATAATTGGTTGATTCTCAATTAAATAACATTTATTGCGTGAGAGATCAGTTATTACATCGCCAATTTCTAATAGTGAGATTATTGCAATGTTCATTTACTTTTATTACTTTCATTCATATTCCACAAATAGATAATTCATTTGCTGATTTTATAGCTAACCAAGCGTTGCATTGGAATATTAATGATTCATCACGTTAAAATAAAAAAAAAATAAAAAATATCACAAAATCATTTATATATATATATGATTGAATCATCATGAAATATATGTATATAGATAGATAGAGTACGTCAATATAGTACAAAATGTGGACAAATGCCCTATAAAATTAGGGCTTAAGCACGATCATGTCCATATATCAAAAATATTAGTCATCTAAAAATCTAAGGTTGTGGGCCCTACTCTGATGACCATTTACGAAGAAGACAATGACATTTTCCACTTTTCAGAAGAGTCGCGCCCACTCTCATGGTACTCCAACCACTTGTCTCTTTATATACTTAGGGATATCCTCTATTACTACCATGGGAACCTGGTGAGTCACACTCTCCAAGTTCCTCTAAACAGTGTGAAGAACTCTCCAAGACTCAGTTGCTCCTCTCTCCATGTCCCTGTCATGACGCCTATGCCTCAGTATAACCTCGAGTCTCACTGGTCCAACATTTGTATCATGATCATTTAATATTGTAAGATTTTTGTTTCACGAAAAAATATTTTGAGTTTCCCGAGATTACATTTTAAAAATCCAAAAAAAAATTGAATAAGTTAAAATCAAAAATTTTACCAATGTCGCCCCATGTAGCTCCTACTAGAAGTGCCAACTCTAAGTCCTCTCAGAAGTCCACACTTGAAAAGTGGTAATCATTTGTGGCCACGACTTGTTTCTCCCACCAGTGGAATAACTCATCATGAAAGGTCACCCAAGTGACTTCGCCTCTGCCAAGTCACTTCATCAAATCCACCTATCTGGCCATCCTAGGATCACTAGGATTACCAATGGCGGTGGATACTCACGGTTGTAGCATCATAATCCTCTCAAATAAAAAAGTGTAAAGGATGCTACCATATCCAAATTTCTTCGTCTTACCCCATCTAAATGAATTCAATTGTTTCTTCATAGACAACTGGTCTTAGAAATTCTATTGCCAAGAACATAGAAGACTGTGGAGTCTGAGGCAGTGAGGCTAAACGTGCTAATATGGAAATAGTAAAAAGGATGATTTTGATTTGAAATGGATAAGATTAGTGATGTTCTACTAATTCCCCATTCAGAATAAAACCTAAGATCCTTATCATTTGTTTATCAAGTGCTTAAGGATTCAATACTTTTTCTTAATTAACTAATTCCCATGAGAGTTTCTTATGTAAATGTTGTAAAACATTTTAACATAAAAATATATGTTGAACAATAGAAAAATAGCATGAAATAACATCAAAACACATCACACAACAAGCACATGATAAAGGAGTTTACCCCTCCTGGGCTACGTCTCCTTGGTCCAGCTTCCAATGGCTTGAGCCTCTCTAGTCTGCTCAAATTACAACAATAGTGTGTTTACAATGTTGAAATGCCTCTCAAACCTGTCTCCATGAGTTCAGAATACTAAAAAATGGCTATCTAGCCTCTTTCTGCATCCAATTTGGATAAGAATTGAAGAAATTATGACTTCTCCTAGTTCTTCCACTATTTGTTCCACAAAATGCTCTAAAACTGACCAAAAACCTCATTTCCACTCCAAATTCCGCTAATAAAGCAAGGAATTCATTGTTCGATAGGCTATCTTCTATTCGTCTTATCCCAATCGCAATTAGCAAGTGTTGTGGGCTCTTAACACAACAAAACATTGCGATGCGGTATTGCGGTCCCAACGGATAATTAACTGCAACATATAAAATTCCCGCGTTCGGAACCTCCCACTTATCGCAATCAGAAAATTTCAACATAGTGGCACACTACAATAATATCAGTGGTATTGCAGAACCTCTAGGGTATTAAATTGTGTCATATAAAATTCTTTCATTCAGGGTGTTCATCGTAATCAACAATTGGCTGCGGGGACATAACCAGTGCGATATGACAGACTCGTCGGGAAAATAAACTGCAACACATAAAATCTTGCATCCAATAGTCTATCGCAATCGAAACTTTTTCATTGGTAACAAATAATAACAACGGGGTTTCGGTGCGATTTGAGAGGGCCGATTCTTAACCTACGCCTCTCTTTTTTCTTATATAAGATATGCAGGACCTAGTGGCAACCTGCCACTTGGCGCTTCCCCATTCGTTGGGACCCTTGCCATGTCATCCAATCCTGCCACATAGACAAGTCAAACTTGATCTTTGACTTGATCTATCTTCTACATACAAACTTAGATTTGAGTTTCATTCACACCATTGGATTCATAATGACGAGCTCTTCAATTTGAAGCTGAGTTTGACAAGATTTTGACACTTTGATTTTTAGCATAATTTTGAGCACCTCATCAGATTTTGATTGGAAAGTTCGTGATTTCTTTGGTCAGAACTTCTGATCCAACCTTCACAATATCTGGTGCACAATATACGAAAACATAATCTTCAATATTAAGGCCTCCATGGAACCTTCCTTTCAGATCAACTGCTTCACCACTTCGAGAAAGCCCTGTTATAAGTTAAATATCCTATACTTTGATTTGTAAAGGCATATGATCTATAATGAATAATTCATTCTTTGGATACAAATAACGAATTAGCATCTCTAGTAATCGATTATGTGTTTTCATATTGGGCATCATGCATAATTTAAGAAACCCGAAATTTTTCAATGCATCCAACGAATCTTGATCCTCTAAAATTGAATTATCAACATCAATATGCTCTCTCTCTCTCTCCAAATGATCCACATCCTGCAAAATTAAAAGATTTGATCCATTAGAATTTCAGATTTTCTTTTTTTATGCATGTACACTACTTTTGTAAATGACATTCGTGTACATACACGACTTTTCCTTTGAAAACTTGCATATAGGGCTTTCTATACACGGTTTTCAAGTTTTCAACCTGCATACACGTTGAGCATCATTTAAAAATTAAAATATCTCCCTAAAATCGACTTGAAATCTTGAAATTTTGGATAAAATGAATGAGTTTAAGGATTTGAATTACCTGGAGACAGTATGAAATGAATTCTTTGGTGGATTTGATTGATGCAGTTAGCCAAAATTTTCTCCAATAACCCTCTTCTCAACACTTGGATGGTAAAAATGAGTTTGGGTGAGTCTAAAAAGTTCTTCTATAACCAAATTTTGAAAACCCACTTTTCTAAAGTTCAATATTTTTATTTTTATAATTTTATGAACTTTTGACTTTTTGCTTGAAGTGTTGGGAAGGGTTATTTTTTTAGGGTAATGAGGACTTGGTGATGTTTTTACGCCACTTCAAATCCATGATTGTTGACCTATCATGGCAGGTATCATTTTCTAAAATGGCATATAGGTTAAGACATATCACTTTTCCATTGGATTATGCATCTTGACCTCATGCTACGATATTTTTCCATAGGGTGAACCCCATTATGTTGTGATTTTTAACCACTTTCAGTCGTTGTCTTATTAAATCGTAACATAGTGGTAGAGCCTTTCCTTCCATGGGCTTCCTAGTTAGATCCTCACTGACATATGTCGCCATGCTACAAGTATTTGTAGGCTCAAGAGTCCTCTTTAGCCCTGCCATGACTTTGCGTTAAAGCCTCATTCTTATTCTTCTTCACTATTTTCTGGCCTTATACCCTAGAGGCTCCCATTTGTTAAGTTTTACTATTGCATTACATTTTGACTACTTGTACCTCTTTTGGCTACAAGTTGGATTCATTTGGATTCATGTATAAGCCACTTTTGAGCATGACCTTTTGCCAATTCAAACTATGCATTCATTAGCCTTTGAAACTTGACACCAAATTTTTCATGGAGCGAACATCCCCTGAGTGTCGATGATTAGCATCTACCACCTTGCATTAAGCATAGGATTGTTCCATTCCTAGGAACTATTGAAATTTCCCTTAACACTTGTTCTCTCCACTGTACTATAGGCATTCTTTTTATTCTTTTTTAGACTTTAAATATGAAAAAGACAAAAAAAATCAAATATTCCAAAAAGAGCAGGAATGAGAGTTTCTTCATTATTTGATGGAAACTAGAGTAAGTCGTGTCACCCTTAAAAAAAACACTTAAAATGAGTCTTTCCTCCATTGGGATGGGACTTGGGCTGCCTTTAGGGAAGCCATAACCTTGTTTGTGAGTCAGTCTTCCTCTAGTTGGTTATCTCTTCCAATCATATGGAGAGTTTGTTAATGCCTCCTGCATTGCAAACTTATTCAAAGTTATTTTATGCTGCCATAAAGTCACATTGTGTCATGCTTTTGTTCAAGGGAAGTAAACTTGTTGTTGACCATTCTGAAGTGTATCTTGAATCATTTATGTCGACCATACCCGAACTGTCAAGTTATCTTCAATATCACATCATCTATTTGGTCCTTCACTCGTGCTTGATAAGGAGGTCCCCATTGACTTCTTACTGGTGAGTTTGCTCTTATCAACTTTGAAAAATTGCCTTGAGAGTAGACCTAGAGTTGCACCTTGGCCCTATTTATATCATTGATAGGTGATCATGTGCTCAGTATCGATCAATATGATGGGTCTTTGACTAAGTGTTTTCCATTTTGTTCGGTGTTAGCTTACATTATCACACATTGGGATTCGTGTAGTACCTAGGTTTCCATTTAACCCTATTGGTGGATTCCTCACCATTGTGTCAGTTTTCCTTATTGGTTGGTTCAGAGGATTTCTTCCGTGCACTAGCCACATCTTGTGTATGCTGGAAATGTACTTCAGAATGGTTATTTCATCTTTCTTCATTCGAGTTATTCCAAATTATTGACCTGCGGTTTACACTCGTGTTGGTTTATGTGGGATGCCTTAATTCCTTCCTTCCAACAGATATTTTCCCATCAAATATGACTCATTTCTATGGGAATAAGGTCTAGAGTCCTTTTTTCAGTACCTTAGGGTTTGCAGTTATTAGTGGCAAACTCCTTAACTATCGAAAATGATAATACATCATTGTCTCTTGATTGATAGATTCTTTCAAGTGTTTGACTTCAACACATTTATTCACACTTGTTAGATTGTACTCGGGTACCTTGAAACTCATTATCATTATTGGTGAGTTGCCTCGCATTTGATAATGGTATACATCAATTATCAATAATGAAATGATTTCTCACATGGTGGACTTCAGCCCACTTATTCCCATAGTGTCGAAATGTACCATCTGCAGTTAGTGAAGACCTCAAGTTGTGTCAGCATTTTGGTTCACTTTACAGCTCCTTCAGTTTTCTGTCACTGACACCTTCCACCCTTATATGTTTTAGTCCTTCATAGCAACATCTTATATGTTGGCACCCAATTTTATGCAATACCATTATTCTACTTTTATGACTTGATACTTTTATGAGGATCGGTTATGCAACATCAATGATCAGACAATTTGCTTGCATCATTGAGCGAATATTCTTTTATATGTGATATTGAGACATAGCTCTATTGTGTTCTTTTGTAGCTATGATCTGATGATCCATTATGTATTCTGTAGCTCCTTCCATTCACTTATGTATACATTTTGGATCCACTTTATACTTGATCAATGCTTTATACTCGATCAATGGACATGCTTTATTACTTTTGATCATGGGTATGCCTACCTCAGACATGAGTTTTCTTTCTGACTCCTTCCATAGGTATTCAAAGAGTTGGAATCTAGTGACCTCCTCTTGGGTTTTTAGATGACTCCTCTCTCTATACTTAATATATTTCAACCATCATGTACCCCTTCTGACCTCATATAATAGGGGGCATCTGTTATAGCATCATTTAGCACTCCTGTAGACTTGATTCTCTTGTATGGCATTGGGTAGCCTTTTCCCATGCATTCTTGATCTTATATTAAAAAACTATATTTTAAATTCCATACGCAATTATTCCAATTCAAAAGCATGTACATACACGAGTTCTATAACTATATACCCATGTGTCCCTTTTAAAATATGAAAACAAATATGATATTTTTCTTGCGAGGTTCATGAGTTTTACCGAGAGCCCACCTACAGGAGCCTGTAGCACAATTGAATTAACTAATTTCAAGTGGTATATATATACCCCTTGGGTAGCCCTAAACAACATAATAGAAGGGCTATCGACATTATACCCATCTTTCTCCCATATTAAGTTTTATTTTCCCATGCCTACTACACTCCCAATCTCTATGGAAAGCTTGATTTCCTTTGTAGATATGTTCATAATCTTTATTGCATCTCCTTGCATTTGTTAGAGAGGTTGTCTTCATGGCTTGGGCTGGACAGATCCGGAGGAAGGCTTAGTCAGTGCTTTGGCTTGGATCAGGTTGTACATTTCCTGTACCTATTGTTGTTAATCAATAAAGAATCTCATGTCTTGTTCTTGATATGTTATTGTATCATGAATAGTAATTTATATGGTTATATACGATGATCCAACATATCTTTTATGTATGCACATCGAATTATCTATCATGTATATGCTTCTATGAATTGACTTACAGGCCTTCTCATTCTAAAGGAAGCAGAGGGTTTGGTCCCTACGTGAACATCATCAAACGTAGGACCTCCAGGTATGTTTCCAAATGCACATTTAGTAATTCACATGTTTGGCTTGTTTGCTTGACTGATCTTTGTTGATTATATTGTTCTTCTCTATTGAGGTTGTCAACCCTTACCTTAGGGAAATTTTCCCACCAACACCCCTGATGAAAATAGTGGGGGGAGGGAGGAGCCCCCCCACACCCCCTGTTAGGGACTGATATCTAACCACGACTGAAGCAAAAACCTCTAAAAAATCAGGAAGATAATCAAGCTCCACACCTAACACAACTCTTGATTATTTTGGCATAGTATTTTATGATTTCAAATGAAAACGTATGTACATGGGATCATGTAAATTTATCTAAAATATCATTTTCAATTTGAAACACTCAAACAGAATGTGTTTTGAGACCTACACATGCATTTTAGTGTAGCTTGTTATGCCCTTTGGTTTTACAAGGAAATTTTTATTCTTTATGCATAACAAGAAGGTTTTTGTCTAAAAAGGCCAATATAAGGTTATTACATGTCTTAAATCGGAAATTAAACCTTCTTAAAATTGAACCACTCAATTTGGGTCAAAATTGAGAGTAGCGCATGAATTTTACACCAAGGAAATTTTTCCTTCAAATTTACATGAATCCCATATCTAGGTACATGGCGACAATCTCTCATCTTCCTCATTTTCACTCTAAGTGACATAGGTAAATTTATATCTAAAAATATCATATAACTTATAAAACAACTTTTTGGATCTACAAGGAAATTAGGGTGTGCATTTTAATTTGGCCACTTGGTACAATTTTGACCTTCAAGGAAAATTTTGCATCTTTTGTACAACAACCCTTTTCAAACTTGCAATTGAAAAATTAATAATATGAATGGGTATAATATGACAAACAACACTTCCAACAACTTTTACAACTCAAATCTAAGGTATACTACAACCTTGGCTTACTTTTTACAAATAGTTTTAGCATTTTTAGGGTTTTACTAGGCATCTCTTGCCTATTTTTGCACAACATAATATGTATATGACTGTAGAGCCTTTTATGTCTATAGAGTATTTTTCATAGGAGACTCTTTTTTTTTTAAGTATTCTAAGTTATGCTATGATATTTTGTGAATGGAGTGAATTTTATTGGATGTTAACCATACTGACAATTACTTATGAACATGAAGCATGTGTAATAGAGCCAAAAGGATGTCTCGGAAATAGAGTATTCATAACTTGGAAATTATAGATGCATTAAATATATCTTAAATATCTCATATCTTAAATACTAAAGATCACAAAAATTGTCACATATAAGACAAGTATGTGCCAAAACAATATTGATCTTCCATTAATTCCTCATAATAATAGGATCTTGTTTATGGGTTCAGATACTACCAACATACAAGGAGTCGCCCCGATGTGAAGTCTCAATTAGACCTCACATCGTTTGGAGGGGGAGCCCCATCCAGAGTATCGGCCCGATCACCATAACTTAAGGTTTCCCTTGCCTGCAAAGAATAACATAAGAGATTATACACATATACTTTGAAATTTGCAAGTAAATTAACATTGTGAAACACCAATTGCAATGTGTAAAAGGAGGCCTTCATGAGAGGGAGACAAGAGTGAGCCTATAGAAGGAAAGAAATAGTACTATCCTAAGAGATGCACATGAGAGCAAGGAAATATTCGTTGATTAACCTAAAAATTAGTTCACAAGATAACAATGATTCATGAAAGAAGTTACAACACGCTTTTAACAAGATAAGCACCAAATCCATTGAAAAAGTTCAATTCTTTAGTACAAAAGAATGCCAACATATACCACAAATCCAAACAATACTCTTAAAACATTCATGATACATGCATAAAAGTGTGTTGGCTCAATGATATTCAATTATAAGGTGAAATATCGAAGTACACAATTAGAATGGTGAGGCACTAGTTTCAATAGTGGAACATTAAGTCACTTCTTCTTCTCCAAGGATTTTTTTTTTCTCTCCTATGCCAAGTAGAAGAAGCTAAGGCTATCTCTCCAAAGTCTATGACTCCAAAAGCCCTTTTGCTTGAGTTATGAGGTTGTATTTATAATAAGAGGAATGACCTTTCATATCCTCATCAATGTTGAACTACCCTCATTAGTCTTGGACTTATAAATGACCTTTGAACTTCTATTTGACTCATTTGTCCATATGTGACATTTTTGTTGAAAATGTAGAAAGAGATGCCTAAATTAATTTTGTCCTTAAATTAAATTAGGAGAAAAATTGTAATTCCACATCACAAGACAACTTGTAAGAGTTAACTAAGTTAATTTGACTTAGTTGGTTCAGTTAATTCAAGTTGAGTGTCTAACTTGAGTCATGTAGAGTGTCTCCTACTTTATAGGAGCCCTGGTTGAGTTTATTTTGAGTTGTAATTAATTAATTTAGTTTATCTAAGTTAAAGTCAGTTAAACTAGTTCCAACTGATGGAGGAACTAGTAGAAGGTCTAATAATGGGGTGTTGATCATGTGTTCAACTATTTAACTGATGATTCGCTCATAAATAACTCATGCATGTCATATCTGAGAGTTACCCAGTTGAGATTGGAGTTCAAGGGCAGTGTACTATCAGTTGTATAATCATCAAAATTTTACAAGTGGTGCATGAGGTCAGAGGAATTCCTATGAGGATTGCACAATTCCAATTGAGGAATTTCCCTAATTAATAGGGGGCTAATTCCCAAGGAAACAATGCAAGGAAATTGGGACTTGGGCAAGAAATAAATTGGGTAAGTAATGGCTTTGGCTTGTCTAGGAAGGAGTGAGACAGATAAAGATAGTGTAGAGGTTGCTTGGGCTTGAGAAAAGCATGGTAATCTTCTCATACCTTTTTACTACTGCAATATACAAATAGCAGGGGTTTTTAGTTGTGGATTTCCCTAGGAAATCATTATGTAATGTCTTGATTGAATTATTTCTCTTGTATGCTTCGTGATTTCGCCATCGTTTAATTGTTTCCATTGATGAGTAGAGTAGATTCAAGTCTATTTTTTTAGTGAATTACAATTAGCAGCTTGAATCTACAAGGAATTTCTACATTTTCATATTCCACATGTGACCCTTGGACTTCCACACATTACATTTTGTCATTTTCATTTTTATAATTACATCATTATATTCCATAGGATGATTTGGAAAGACACATTAACACATATGACGTTGTGATGACACTTGCATAGCCATGACTTGGCATTGATGACTAGGAATCTTCATGATGATGTGGCAATCCCAAGTTTCTTTTCTTGCTTCTATGTCTTGCATTCTTCATGATAGAACTGATTTGTACTTCATTTTCATTAAATATATACTTTTTTTCTTATCCTCTTCCTCCAAAGGGTCTTGGATCAGTATTGGAATCTTTTGAGTCATCATGCAATGTCTTCATTCTATATCGGTCTAGGATTTGCTTCATGATGGTTCTTCGTCATGCTTCTTCTCCGCAAGTTCTTTGTTTCTTCTCCTTGAAATTTTCCTTTGATCATCACCTTGTCATGCTGACGAGGGACACCTGCCAATGAATATTACTCATGACAAGGCAAAGTCAGTCTTGAAATCATATATTTTATCCTACTTTTCTCTTGGAATAAGTTTCTTGTGATGGGCCTGTGAAAGAACTAATAAGGAAGGGCTTGATGGGGAGGGCAGTGTTGAGCTCAAAAATGGATTAGGACAACAAATTTCTCACTAAAATTGTTTCATGCACTATGAAAAATAAGCTCTTCAAGGTCTATCGTAGTGGGAAAGTGTAAGAGACAGTGATGAGCTTGCTGACTAATATTGCACCATGCACTAGGCTCAAACGAGTAGGAGACAATGAAAGCACAGTTGAACTTAATAGTGAGCAAGGGATGACCCCATTGTTCACTAAAAGTGTTCCATGTGATCAGGGAGAGAGAGATATTTCTTGAGCATAGGGTGCAATCACAAGAGACAAGGAGGGGCACATTGTTGTTTGAGAGTGCATTGTGCACTCTGGAAGGGAAAGAGGGACCTTGCTTTCGTGAAGTGCACTCAGAGGATCCTTGTTTTCCTGAAGTATTCTCAGAATATTATTTTTTCCCGAAGTGGGCTCTAAAAGGAATATCCTTTTGTTGGGCATATTTTTCTTCAATAGTGGAACATTTCTCCCTAAAAGTGTGATCTGTGCTTAGGAAGGCTCACTAGAAGAGGAAATTGCACATTTGACTAAGGAAAGTAGGAGAAGGGTAGGTCACTTTGCCTTGAAGGTTTTGAATGTGTAGCCATATGAGATAAACTTAAGAAATACTCAGTGCACGAGTCTAGGAGGGAGATATCTCAATAATAAGGCTCATGAATAGGCAATGCTCATCACTTGGAGGAGAATTGAAACTTCCATAACTTGCACTAGGAAGTAGGACCAAGAAGAGCTCCAAAATGGTTAAGTGTGGGACCAATAGAGTAAGAAAGGGAAATGCATCTAAAAAAGACTCAAGGATGGATCATACACATGAATTACATTGATACAAGACAATAATATGCACAGGACTCATGAATAACAATCACACCTTGAAATGATAACAAAGTGACACTTATTTCTAAGTGAAAAAGTTTAAAATCCACATTACGACACAAAGGTTGATTGTGACCAAAAAGTGTGCTAAGTTGTAGGAATGTGTCTGGTGCATATTCTTATAATATGTAAAACCATCTAATGTAGAAGAGTGTGCTAGAGCTACCTCTATTGATGTGCAAAGGTGTGACACATACATGAGTGGAAACAACTAAAAGAAACACCTACGACAGTAAGAAAATGTGAAAATGACACTTGCAAAAGCTAAATAAATTGAAAGAAACACATGCCAGAGTGAAGATAACATGAAAATGTCACTTGTTAAGGTGAAAGCAAGCAAAAGTGACTGTCACAAATGTGAAAGTGACACATATGAAAGCGAAGGTGCGCAAAAGTGACAGTTGAGAAAACTCACTAGAAAATAAGTACAATTGCAACTGAAGTGAGGGATACCATGAATGGAAAATGTGCACTGACTGTTGACAGTCTAGGATTGCATAAGAAAGGTGCACTCATGCATTTATGAAGGAAAAAGCATGTGAAGAAAGTGGATTTGGCACATAGAATCTGAGAAGAAGAGTTAAGCGCTTAACAAAGCATCAACAGAACATAAGTGACCATAAAATGACATATCGTAAGATCTTCAGTAGGCTCCAAAATTGAAGCGTAGGAAAAATTAAGGGGGGTTCTTTTTGCAGCAACAACAAATATTTAAATAAAATACATCAGTTATAATCTCCATTATAAAGCTTGACAAAGTGTAAGATAAATTTTTTTGAACCTTGCACCTTAAAAATGATGATAAACAAATAATTATAGTTTCACTAGGGGTAAACCTCCTTTTACAATGAAAATAATGTACAAGACAATATTTGATTATCCTATAACTAGGTCTCCTTAGTGTATATATAGGATACAAAGGGTACAATTATAATTAAATGAAAGCATGAAAGGTTCTAGCCTACATAACAATATAACAATAGAAATATAATCACACAATATATAAGGCTTAATAAAGGGTTGTATGGTTAACATAGAGCTTAAAGAGGGCTTAACATGCCCCTTCCTTTGAAACAAGTGTTGCCCTTAACAATTGATTATTTGTGGATATTTCTACATGAACAACTCATCTTCCTACAACACTTTTTCCACTTGTAGGTTATTCCATTAGATGAAGTACTTAGTAATTTCTTGATTTCTCAACTACTTAATCCTTGTTTCCAGGAGTGTTTCTAGGCCTAATATGTCTTTCCCTTCTTCATTAATCTTCGTTGAAATAGTTTGGACTATGATCTTGTTACTGATTACCTTTTGAGGTTGAATAATTCCAACCTCTAACATTCCTTGAACCATACACTCAATCCCACTCTTCTATGTATATGGATACCTATAAATCATAATGCTAAGTGGTACACTTCTTGGTTATAAATTAATAGCATGGTCATGATATCGAGTAGGTGGAATACCCTTAGTAATATCTCCAAATACCTTGGAATGATTATTGATAAACTTTTGGATATCTATTAGAGCAAAGGATATAGATGTTTGAACATCCAAAGAACACAATTGTGCAATTACACCTTTGTGTCTCCTTTTTATCAATTTTTTTATTCTATTAGAACCTATCACTTTACTAGGTTTCCCTTGGATACCTCTAAGGTCAATTTCCTTTCCTTATAAGGAAAAACTTTTAGAAATATCTCAAAATTTAAGGGCTATTGTTCTTGATGTTTGTAACCACTCGACCCCTAATACAACATCAACACCACCCATTTGGATCACAATCATAGTACTATCCATCAAATACTCCCCTATATTTAGCTTAATAATATGGCACATCCATAAATGATTTATGGTACCTCCAAATGCAATCATATTTGAAATTTTGGTGTCAAATATAGAAAGAAATTAAGAAGTTTTTCAAATTTGTAATTGATGAAGTTATGGATCTAAATCTATCAATATTGTTACCCTTTTATTTTTTATATATACTTTTATCTTTAGGGTTTTTGGAGCACTGATGTTGCAAAATTCAAGAAAATATATTGTTGGAGTAGTCTCTTCTAGATATAGATCTTGTGATTATTACAGTTTTTGATCTTTTCCATCTTAACAGTGTTTTTAAAATAATATTTTCTCACTGCATGTATGCCCCTTACTATAATTTTTGTAACAATTGAAACATGGTCCTTTCTCTCTTCTTTCCACCCTTTTATCAAGATTCAACCTTGTTGGTTTAGGACTAACCTTAAACGACCTTTTTTAACATACAACCATCCATTTCATTAACTTTCTTCTCTAATTAGGAGAATCTAAATTCTAAGTCTTCACTTTCTTCACGAGTATTGAATGAGCCTCCAAGATGATCTTTCTTTGAAGCCATGTGAGAAAATAATAATTGCACTCCTCTTTATCATAATTTATAGTCACCTAAAATAATGGATCTTCTAACAAAAGGTTATCTTACTTGTAAGTTATGTACCTTTAAAATCTTAATTTGGAGACTATTTGAATTGATGACCATATATATATATATATATATATATATAATATATTATAATATATAATATATATTATAATATATATATATATATATATATTATATTATTATATATGTGTGTATATGTATATGTATATATGTATATGTATAATAGTATATGTATAATATAGTATTATATTATATATATGTATATATATATATGTATATATATATATATATATCTATGTTCTATATATATGTTATATGTAAATATATATATAGTATATATATATGTTATATATGTATATGTATGTATATATATGTATATATACTATATATATATAATATTAATATATATATATATTATATATATATATACCCATATATTATATATATATATATACATATATATATTATATATATATATTATATAATATATATAATATATATATATATATATATAATATTTAACCCTTATGAATCTAAAACCTCGGTGTGTAATACTATGATATGTCTTATTTGCAATTCCAAAGTTTTCACCAGAATTTCATGTGTCAAGTGAAACTTATGGTAGCTTTCACAAAACTTGTTGATTTTTTGCCTCTTCCAAAAAACAAACCTTGTATAGCATTTTAGGTGTCTAATTATTCAAATATAATTCTAAATTTTTTACTTGAGGCACTTCTATATGTCTTGTAAGATCAATGAAAATTTCATAGTTTGAAAAGTCCAATACAAAAAATATAATAAAATACTAAGCTAATATGTTTGAAATTGATTTCAAAACCATTCAGAGACCCTCACTTCCGCAAGGCTTATCTTTGAAAGTATAGCGAAACAAAGTATAAAATTCTTATCTTACGTACCTAGAGTTTTATATTATATCTCCTCAAAATTCCATGATCTAAAATATCCCTAAAAATAAGTTATAGCGAAAATGCCAAACTAGCCTATTTGAAATTGATTTTATGAGAATTCATAAACTCTAACTTCCTTAGACCATATTTGAATATATAGTGAAATAAAGTGTAAAATTTGTATCACAGATCCTTAGTGATTTTTTGTTTTTTCCCTCAAAATTTCACAATATTAAACATCCCTAAAAATAATTATAACAAAAATGTCAAACTAACTTGTTTGAAACTAATTTCAGGAGTGTTTTGGAGCCCTAACTTCCTTAGAGCATATCTCTGCTACCATAGTGGAAAAATACCTCAGATTTTAACTATATGTTTCATAATATTTTGTCTCAATATGCTCCAAATTTTACCATATGGAAGGTCTTAGAAAAAAAAGTTATAATTAAAATTCCAAGATGACTCATTTGAGGCAACAAAACCCTAGGATGATAAACTCTAATACCCAATGTTATGAACCTTGCACCTTAAAAATGATAAGAAACCAATAATTATAGTTTTATTTGAAGGGGAAGCCTCCTTTTATAATGAATACAATGTACATGACAAGATTTGATGATCCTAATACTAGGTTTCTTTATATGTGTGTGTGTGTGTGTGTGTGTGTGTGAGAGAGAGAGAGAGAGAGATAAAGGGTATAATGATAATAAAATGGGACTATGAAAGGTTCTATCCTACATAAGAATATAACTATAGAAATGTAATCACTCAATAGTTAGGGATTAATAAAGGGTTTTAGGGTTAACATGGGGATATATAGAGCTTAACATAGATTCTAGACCTTTCTTCTCTTTGAATATTCCTTGTGAGGTCTCTCTAACAAGTCTCTCCTTTCCAATACTTCTACTTGAGGTAGAATTGTATTGTGCTTGATTGAAGCACAGTATACCTTGTTAGCATAATTTGAATTCCCTAAGAAATACACTGAAGTGTATTTTATCTACAAACTAGCTTCATACTATAGGGTGGTATAAAAGAAACTTACTTGGTACATGGTGGTTCTAAACTTGGTAATGCACTAAATAATCTAATGGAAGATATGGAGAGTGGTATATATATGCACCACTAGTTGGGAAGATAGAAGTGGAAGTATTGGTTAATGGTTGATGATGTGTTGGGGAGCAAGCGCCTGAGATAAAGGATTAGGTTGGAATGGGAATAATTAATACAACCAGGTATATGTTCACCATGAGTTATCATAGACTTCTTGTGAGACAACTTACCATGATATATATCTTATACTTGGATAAAGCTCCATTAACTCCCATTTGGCTTGACCAATCTCACTTCAAGAAGTTGATGCAACAACAAATTGATGTGGACCTTTATAATTCCACGGACTAGTGTAGCTTCATACCTTGACCCGGTTGAGCTAGTAAATTTGCGTGGCACCAATAAGGGTTAGCCATCATATGACCTAGCTGGTCATATTAAGCAACTTGGCACTACAAATACATTCATGTTAAAAAATAATCTTACTAAATGGTGATCATTGTTTTCCATTGGCCTCGAATGTTGGGAGATCAAATAGATCCAATTCCAACATTTTGTGAGACATATTGACCATTTCTTATTTCCACTTTACATTCCCTACATCAATTTATACTATACATCTTCCTCTTAGAGTGACTTCCAAATATGGATTTTGGAATTGGTTTCCTCATGCTTTATATTAGCTTCACATTCTCTCTTTCTACATTCTATTTTTAAATAAGCCACTTAAGCACTCCCACTTTGTATTGAAATCAATGCATAACCATCTTATCGTATCTTATCTTTCTATACTTTGTATCTTGTCTTCTATGTTTGTAACTTGTATCTTATCTATCTATACTTTGTATATTTTTTGTCCATCCATTCCTTGCCTTTCCATCTCATGCAAGCATACCTATTATGAGAAATATTATTTCTTTTCCATCTTATCTATTGAATGAGAATAATGTGAAATGGACAAGATTTGAAGGTAATAAGCCAATTATTGATTTACTTCTTTCCACTTCTTACACCTCAACAAGCATAATTAAGCCCCAAGGTACCAAACCTATTCATGAGATGAATACTCTGTTGAAGTAGAAGTGACATGTGTCGGACCATAATGGTAGGGCACAAGGCATTGGCGGGTCACAATGGTGTACCACATGTCCCTTGAAATTTGTGGGAAGTCTGATGATGATAAGAAGTAGTCAGAAATCCAACATATGCCAAGGCAACAAGGATAAAAAATAACAAAAAAACATAGATATTTAGTAATTTCTGATGGCATATTTGATCTTATCCATATCATCGAAACTACAATTAGTATATTTTCCATTGGATGAGTGTATTATGATATTCAATGGACATGATTAAAAGGAGGTAAATCGACCATTATCTTAGTAATTGCCACCTCTTACAACTTATTAGGGATAATTAATCCTTAAGGTGCCAAACTCATCCATGAGATAAATACTTTGTTGATGTGGCAATGCCACATGGGTGCCATGTGTTAGACCATAGTGATAGGCCACGTGCCATTAATGGGTCACAATAAGTTGCTACATGTCCCTAGAAATTTTTCGAATAAGCATTAGAAGTTTGAAAAGTATCAGATGTCATCAGAAATTCGTTAAATATTGGGGCACCAAGGATAAATTTTTGTATATAATTATTTAGTAATTTCCAGTGTATAGTCAATTTTATCCATATCATCAAAAATGCTTATTATATTTATATACTATATGTAGTAGTGAACAATATTAGGGGGTCTAGCCCAAATGAGATATTTGGATCCCAAAAGACTTTATTTAATGTGTAAAAATGTCTTTAAAAGGTTTCAGACCCCAATTCTCCAAACTAATACACACTAGTAAAAATGACCCTGCTGTTATAGCACCATTTACCACTCTTGGTAGATCTGATGCTCTGATTATGGCCTAGGGAAACCCTTCCTTCCAGAGTTGGTCCAAAATCTAAAAAACAGTGTTTTATTCCCTATACGCTACTTTTCCCTCTGATAGGAGCATGTACACGTAGGTCAACATATATCCAACTTGCACACATGTGTTAAAACACTTAAAAAAATTAAATTTCCTTAATTTCAGGCAGAGTTCACAGGTTTTTCCTGTTACTCACCTCCTCTTTCCCGTGGCCCAACTGTTTCCCAATTGAAAAAACTAATTTGGAGAAGTATAAATAAACCTCCATGGGAAGGCCTTAAGGGAGAAAGGATGAGATATTGATACTATGGTGAGATTATCCCTGATCGAGTCTAAAGCTTCAGGAAACCCATGTTTCCTTGATTATAGATATCCCCCATCTTCCTTGAGATATCCTTGTATTGGTGATGGAAGAAGACTTCTAAAGGCCAAGAAAGGACGGATCCGGATGACGGTTTTTCTTGGAGTAGGAGAAGGACTCAGGTTTTATTTATCCACCTTATTTATAGCTTACTTCAATAAAAGGAATGATGTTCTATTTCCGATATGAAATGTGTTTATGCATCAAATTATGCTGTAATAATTTATGAATCTTATATTGATGTATAATTAGTCATTCATTTATATGAATTAAAGTTAACATCATGTATATGCTTTATGTTTCTACTGTCATGTATGTTCCATTTGAATAATTTTTAGGTTCAAGAACATTGGGAGAAACTGAGCGTTTTCACCCTGAGGGATCTACCCAAATGAAGGACATCCAGGTAAGGACACTCCTACATGATTTAGTAGAATAAACATTTTTTATGGTTTCTTGAGCATTTTTTGTTGAGGTTTGCCCTCTGCTCTATTGGGGTTCTCAACCCAAAGCCCTAGGGTGGTTTCACCTGTAACAGAATTGGTGACTTCACTAGGGAACAATCTTATTATTCCTGGTTTGGGTTGTTTGTTCTCAATCAAGGTTCAGTTTCTCGATTGCTTGCTTTTACAGTATTTTTTGGTCCATTAGTATCCTAGAAATCAAGTCTGATCTTCTTGATCAGACCTTGATTTTTTTTCCTACGCGGTTTTCTTTGACTACAATAGTGTATACACGCAGGTTTCTTTAAACCAGACTTGCATATATGCGAGTTTCCTATATTAGAAATGCATGTGCACTCTTCTATGTCTTTACACAGTCGCGTATGCAATTTTTTTTATTGTTTTTTCAAATATTTCTACCCAGTTAGGTCTTTTGCTTGGTGGTTTATGTTGTTGTATGGTCATCTGTTGTCTGGAGAATTCATTTTTCCTACAAGATTTCTTTTTCAAAAATATCCTCACTGAAAATATTTGGCCTAGGATTGCTTCTTAAGCAAGTTTGTAGTTTGTATCTTGGGTTCAAGGCTTCGTTCTAAATTTCTTGGTTGTTCTGGTCTTCCAGAATAGAAAATTGTTTTCAATTTCGTTTCCAGCTCGGATTTCAAGTCGCTTGCTTTGCTTCCCCTTGTTTAGTGGCCTTGCTGCTTTTTTTGCTTTTTGAGAATCTTTTTGACAAGTTTGAAAGTATTTATTTCTTGACCTTTTTGTCAGTTTTTCAAAATCTTTTGCTACTACTTGGGTCATTTTGTACAAGTTCGTAGTCTTTCTTGTTCAAGTTATATTCGTTTTCGATTTTATAACTTGCGAGAATGAAAGACTCCTTGTGCCTATTTATTGATCTTTCAAGTTTTAGTAGTACTTTCGTGACCTCAAAAAGTTGTTTTGTTCCCTTTAAAAGAAAAATCTCAAAAAACTTTGCTTTTGTTTTTATTTTTCCATTTTTTTGGTTTTCGGTTTCTTTTGTTTTAGTGTTGAAAAGTGAATTGAGATCTTTTGCAATTTGTTCCACTTGCTTTGAAGAGAGATTTGTGTTCAAATTTTTTCCCTCTTCATTTTAAGTTGGCTTATTGTCTCTATAAATAGTTTCATTTGCTTATGAGTGTTGTTTAGGATCTTGCATCATCATTCTAATTTGCATTAGGTTAGTTTGCATGTTAAGGAATTCTTAGTTTTTTTAGTTTTTGGGTGTGTGTGGATTGTTTCAGAAAAGAAAAGAAAAATAATTTTCTTATATATAAGTTTTCGTAGAACCCAAGTAGAGATCACTCTTCACCAAAGAAAATGACTACATTCATATAGTTAGTTTTCTATTGATTTCTTTTGCGTCATAAAAACATCATCAGTTTCACTCTTGTAATTCCCCCTGACTTAAAGAACAGCTATATAAAATAAATTGATGAATAAAATGAACCAAAACTTTTATTGTTGTCATTAAACAAACACCAACAAGTTTAGGTTCATTAGGGCCTTGGATTAGGTGAGTGGAGATTTAACTCTCCAAGGCCGCTCAAATTACAAAACGTAGAAGTTGAATAAAGAGAAAAACCTAATATCATTAGAAAGACCAAGAAAGCTCTGTGACTAGGAGTTAAGCACGAGGAAGAGTGAAGACAAGGAAGAGAGATACCCCCTCTCCAACTTGTTTGATCCCTCCTCACGACTCTTCCGCCCAGCTTTTGACACAAGTTGGTATCCATAGTTTCCTTTCCTAGGGATCACATAGGTGGTTGTGAAGAGGAATCTCGTGGCACCTGAGGCTGACATTACATCACGTTAAGCAGTACCTCTGGAGGGTACCCTTGCGAAGCTCAGGTTCTTGCACCGACAAAGGCGATTGTCTAAAAGTTAGCATAAATGCCTCTGATACCTTCTCTAGTAGGCTTGGGGCGTAATTAGTCCAGTCTACTTTCGGAAGGCCCTTGATTTTGGCTTTCTTGTATTTTGGTGTCTGGTCCTAATCACCCAGAGCAGAAATACTTGAAATTTGTTTGATTTCTTGTATCTTTAGGGACTTTTAGAGAGTGCTCTTTGCTCCTAGTTGGCATATATTTACAACTTTTTCAAGTCTTCAAGTAGATTTCTTAAAAATAATTCAAAGTGGCTGATTGACCAGCTCATCAGTCTAGGAGACTTCATGGGCTATCGCCTACAAGTCCTGATCCTTCTCCTCGAAGGCATAGGAGAAATACTACCAATGGTTTCCAACCAGTGGCAGCAAGCACATTGGAGATTGATCCTCCAATTGGAGTCATTGATTCACAAGATAGACCTAGTACAAGTAGAGAGTTAGAGAGGAACACTCTAGTTCTTTCTCGAGTCCTCTTCCAGTTAGAAGATAATATCGAGGTTGAATAGCTTTCAGAGTCTATTGCGGCTCCTAATTATCCTCTTCCTCTTGATCATCCAGACGTTTTATTATATGTCAGAACTCCGACCAATAGGCCTTCGAGCCCAGGTTTACATCAATATATTCCTTCGATGACCACTGTTAGAAGCATGGAATCCACGACAAGTGTTACGAGTATGCAAACTCTTGTATCTGTACAAGGAGGAGGAAAAATTTATATAATTTTGTTACTCCTAGCACTGCTATATTTGGTTCTGCTTCCATTCCATCATGGAGTGGAAGTTCTCTAGTTGTTGCTTTTGGCATTAGTTTTTTCCCTTTTGGAATGTCGACCAGCACGATTTCTTTGGTTTCGTTGAGTATTCCATCAGCTGCCTCCACATCCATGGTGACCGGATTAGCTTCTTTTAGGGTTTCTTGTTTAGGGGTGGTCATATACCACATTCCAACCCAACTGTGGGATCCATGTCTTTTTCCTTTTTAGGTCAAGGTTATAATCCATTTCAAAGTTGGAGAAACCCTGTAGTTAGTGGGTTAGGAGTTGGGAATCAATCTTATTTCAACCAACGGGGGAATATGTTGTATTCTTCTGTCAATTCTTTTCAAAACTTTTCTCCCTATGCTAATGCATGGAATCCTTATCAGGGGCTTTCTTCTCCTTTTAACACTTCTTTAGGGGGTAACTTTACTAATTATGGAGGATTTTCGACAGGAGTCGGTCAAACTCCAAATTTTGTTGGACCACAAGGGGTTCCTTATGGTTCAATTGGATCTACGAATTACTTCTAGTGACCTGGTTCCTTCACAAATCCAGGTCATTATTTTTAGAACATTGGGAGTTCTGCCCACACCAGGTGGAATCCTCAAGGTCTGCCATGACTCCCTTTTCTGGCAACATTCAACTTTCCAGATTTCACTAAATTAACTAATGATCTAATTAGGTATAACTTGTTTTGGCCTCCGTTACCAACCAAACTTCCCTCCGATCTCCCAAAATTCAAGGGGGAAATGGGTGAAGATCAATGTGACCACGTAACCACCTCCCACTTATGGTGTTCGTCCAACTCCCTGATAGACGATTCAATCAAGTTGAGATTATTTCAATGTACCCTAACTAGAAATGCGGCTAAGTGGTACATAGAGATTCCAGGGGGCACCTTCACTTCTTTCAGAGATTTGGCTACTATCATTTTGAATCATTTTCAATTTCATGTTCAATATGATGTTGGAATTGAACTTTTGGCTAATTTCCAACAAGACCAGGTGACTCACATTTTAGATCATAGCCAAGAATGGAGGAGAAGCAATAGGATCATCAGAGCCGATATCCCACAAGAATTCCTTCTCCAATGGTTTCTTAAATAATTACAACCTGAGATCTCTAAGGATGCGTCCCTCTCCGGTGTTTTCACTAAAGAGAGAGCTATTTTTAGGGCCCAACAATTGAATTGATGTATTCTCAGTCTTGGGTTCTTCAAAAAATTCTACCTGATGCTACTAGATCCAAGGTGGATATAGCCAAACCGAAGCTAGGTCCCCATGTGGACGAGATAGTCGATCAATTGATGTAAACACGGTTAACCTGTTAAATCAATTGCAGCAGTTGTCTTTACAAACTACTTCCTCTATGCAAGCATCACCATCCACATCTACACCTTCTCAACCTACATCTATAAACGTCATCAAAACTTATAACTCCAAAGGAAATCAATAATCTGATGGAACGAAGAAAGGGCGAGGCAGGAAGAAGAACCAGGATGGGAAGGGAAATGCAAACAAACCCGACAATGATGTCAGAGAAAGTAAGAAAGAGTCCAAGAAAAAGGTAAAATTTCCATGCAAGTTATGCAATGGGGACCATTTGACTCATCTCCACCCTAAGATCCAAGATGCTCAGTGCTTATTACCATAGTAGGGGTCTTCTAGCTCCCAGGTTGTTCTCACTAACCCTTTTCCTCAAGGGCAGCAATTACTTGCTGGTGCAAATTCTAATGTTGGTACCCCCACAGGGGGCACCAAGAAGGGGACAATTCGTCAAATGTCTATATGATGAGCTCACATATCGACATCGCTATGTGATCGCGTGATTACGGTGAATCAGAATCATCTAAGGCTAAGTCTGCTTCTGATGCCTCAAAGCCACTCCATATTGAGAGGCCCTCTGTTGAGTCTATACCTCGGATGCCAAAAGGCTCTGCGAAGCACTCGACCATTAACCCTAATGCTAGGGCAGCCCAAAACTACTCGATTGTAGAAGATTTAGCTCAGATTCCTTGCGTTATGTCAGAATTAGAGGTACTCCAATAGTGCCCTTCTCAGAGGAGTGCTTTGATCTCGACAATCGGAGTAGTAGATCCAAAAAAATCTCTTATTCTCACTTTTGATATGTCAAATGTCAAAAAGAGACTTCCCCATCATATGGCTTTCCAGATAAAGTCTACATATCGAAAGACTAACATCTTTCGAACAGTTATAAATGAGGGAGCTTCCACATGTGTGATGTCCATGTCATGTTGGAAGGCCATTGGATCACCTCAAGTTGTTCCTTCACCAACTCTATTGATAGCATTTGATGGAAATTCTCATAGGCTACAAAGGATTATTCTAGCCTTTCCCATCTGTGTTGGGGGAAAGGTGGTAAATATTGAGGTAGAAATTGTCGATGCAAACCTGGATTACAACCTCCTCTTAGGCAGGAATTGGATTTAAAAGATGGATGTCATAGTTTCATCATTATTTCGCATCATTTGTTTTCCTCATGAGGGAAGGATTGTAAAAGTTGATCAAATGGATCATTCTCTTGGTGATTCTCATTCATCCTCTAACTCTATTGTTCCATTAGTGGACAATCCCAGGCAACCTATTAAGAATTTAGGAGTTGGGATGTACTCTTCTTTAATGGGTAGTTTTGATCTCCCTGCTCCTTCAACTAGAATCAATGTTATTTCATCCTCTAGGGGACCTTCTCAAAGAGAGTTCTTTCGAACTCATTATTTTTTGGACCCTTGGCCTTTACCCTCATCACCCAGCACATTAGATGGAGGGAAGGTAGGTGGAGTGGCATGTCCTATGTCTATAGCGGAAATTTCTTTTCAGTCTATTGTTAACTCTGTAGACTCCCATCCTACTCCTTTCTCACCAGAGGAGTTAAATGAAGATGTGGCTTTGGCCTAGACCCTCGATTCAACTTCAGCTCAGGATTTCATAGATACAATCTTAGCATCCAAAGAAGCAATTCAAGAAGCAATGATGGGTGTTGATAGACCATGGGATGATTTACATCATCTTTCATATTTCCTCCCTCATTTGCAAGAAATTGAGTCAAGTTTGTCCAGTTTGTCTACTAGTGATGTTCATACAGTTTTAAACCCTTTGGCCCCAGCACAGTGTTCTATCGAAGGTGACATGTTTGTTATCTCATGAACTGTACCTATTAACATCTCTAGGATTCCTAACATAATCGAAAATTTCTTCATTGGAGCTGACTGTTCCCCTGAAGAAATTCAAATTACACTGATCTCTTCAAAGATTTTTGTGATGTGTTCGCTCGATCTTATGAGGAAATGCCTGGAATAGATCCATCTATAGTCTAGCATGAGATCAAGACATACGAAAACGTTAAACCTATTCGTTAAAAACTTTGACTAGTCAATCCTAGAAAAGTAGTAGCTATTAAAGCTGAAGTTGAAAAGCTGCTTAAGGCAAGCTTTATATACCCCGTTCCTCTGACTAAGTGGGTCTCTAATCCAGTCCCCATAGATAAAAATCAAGGATCGATCCGAGTATGTATCGACTTTAGGGACCTAAATAAGGCTTGTCCAAAAGATAATTACCCCACACCCTTTATTGATCAAATTATTGATGAATGTGTAAGTAATGAAATTTTTTCATTCATGGATGGATTCTCTGGTTACAATCAAATTACTATCCATCCACAAGATCAGCACAAGACAACCTTTATTTGTCCTTGGGGTATGTTTGCATACAAAAATATGCCTTTTGGCCTTAAAAATGTTGGAACCACTTTCCAGTGGGTCATGTCTTATGCTTTTCACGACATCGAACACGTTATCGAGACATATCTGGATGATTTAGCTTCTCATTCTCGAAGGAGAATTGATCATCCTAAACACCTTCAGTTGATCTTTGAACGGTGTTGTTTTTATAAAATCTGGTTAAATCCAAATAAGTGTGTTTCCACCATCACATCCAGTTGGTTGTTAGGATTCATTATATCAACAGAGGGGATTCATGTTGATCCCTTCAAGGTTGAGGAAATACTTCAGTTGCCTCCCTCGTCTTCCATTCATTAACTTCCAAGTCTCCAAGGAAAGGAAAATTTCTTGAGGAGATTCATAGAAAATATATCGAGATTACAAAAGGATTTATGTGTTTGCTTAAGAAAGGAGTCCCATTTTTTTGGAATGATTTCACGCAACGATCTTTTGATTCTTTGAAAAAAGTATTAACTTCTGATCCATTATTGAGTCCACCTGATTATCAGAGACTTACTTTTGTTTCTCGCTGCAGCAAAATCAACCATTGGTATGGTTCTGGTTCAGGAAGATGATGCTTTATGTGAGCATGTAATCTACTACCTAAGTCGAGGCTTGGTAGGCCCCGAACTATGCCATTCTCCCATCGAGAAATTGGATTTGGCAGCCGTCCATGTTGTCCAGCGGCTTCAACATTATATTCTTCTTTGTAAAACATTCGTCTTAGCAGTCGTCAATCCATTTCAGATTGTCCTCAGTAGGTGAGTGATTGGGGGAAAATATAATAGATGGATTTTAATTTTGCAAGAATTCAATCTCGAATTCATGTAAGCTAAATATAAGAAATCTTTAGTGTTTGCAGAGTTGATATTAGAGCTGCCTTGTGAGGAAGAAATTATTCATGAGGAAAATTTTCCGATGAACATTTATTTCTCATTTCTTCACAAGATCCTTGGTATGGAGATATCATTATATATCTCCAAACTTCGAAGTTTCCACTCGATTTCTCCAAAGATGAGCATAGAAAGTTGCTTCACCTCGCTAATAATTATGTTATTATAGGTGACACATTATATCATCATGGGATTGATTCAATCCTTAGGCGTTGTTTGAATTTGGAAGAAGCTGAGTCAGTTCTTAATAATTGACACAGTGGAGCTTGTGGCAATCATCTATCGGGGCTTGCAACAGCGCAAAAAAATTTGCGAGCAGGCTACTTTTGGCCTTCAATTTTCAAAGATTGTATTGAAGCAGTCAAAAGATTCCATCCTTATCAAATCTATACTTGGAAAATGCACGTGCATCCAACTCCTCTTTTCCCTATTATCACCATCAGTGCTTTCACGAAGTGGGGCATTGATTTTACTACTTGTAATCCGCCTTCGGAAAGGAATCACAAATACATCATTGTAGCTGTAGACTACTTTACGAAGTGGGTTGAGGCCATTCCTACTTTCAAAAAATGACAGTGAAACAATGGCCTTGTTTCTCTTCAATCAAGTTAGGTCACGATTTGGTATCCCTAAAGAGATTGTCCCTGACCATGGCAGTGATTTCCAAAATCAACTAATGTCCGAATTGGCTCTCAAGTTGGGTTTCCGGCAGGAGCATTCATCTCCATATTATCCTTAGGCCAATGGGCAGGTTGAAGCCGTGAACAAGTCCCTTAAAATAATCCTACAAAGGACGATTGACAAAGCTCGATCCAATTGGCACATCATGTTTTATCCGACACTTTGGGCATATTGAACATCAATTAAGACTGCCACTGGTTTTACTCCTTTTCAACTAGTTGATGGGTTAGAATCTATCTTTCCTATTGAATGTGAAATTCCTTCTCTTAATATAGTTGTTGAACTTCTTCCAGAGACTTCTAGTCTCAAGGAACGCCTCATTCATTTGGAGCATCTTGATGAGCCGTGTCGAGATGTCTTCATAATAAATGAAGCCCATAAAAATAGGGTAAAAACTCAATACGATAAAGTTGTCCGCCCTCAAAATTTTTCTGAAGGTGACCTTGTCCTGGTCTATGATCAAGACAAAGATGCCCTGGGGGTAGGAAAGTTTAAATCTATGTGATACTGTCCCTTTATAGTCAAGCACGTTTTAAAAAAGGGGGCTTATGAATTAATTGACTTTGAAGGAAACAAGTTGGCGGAGCCAAGAAATGGGCTCTACCTTAAGAAGTACTTTGCTTAGGCTTCAGCCAAGCACTTACTTGTTTATACATATTGTATGTTTGTACATACTTATCTAGCGATTTTAATGATGTTGATATTTTTTATCTGCTTTGGGTAGGTATTGACGGATGATTCAGTATATCTAGGATTCGTCGATGGTGCAAGTAGGCATACTCGGAACCTTGCTTCCGCGACTTGGGTGATTTATTATCCATCTCACCAGTTGATGGTTTCGAGAGGAGTATGTATCGGTCCTACTTCAAATAATATTTCCGAATGTACTGTTATTATTAATTTGTTATCTGAAGCAATATCTCTTGGTATTGATTTGTTAGTGGTTTATTTAGACTCACAACTGGTGGTATCTTAGCTAAATAACACTTATTGGGTACGAGATCCCTATTTGTATCGCCAATTTTTGAAAGTGAGATTGTTGCAACGATCATTTGTTTATATCACATATGTCCACATTCCACAATCAGAAAATTCATTACCAGATCCCATTGCTAATCAAGTATTAGATTGGCATATAAATCATTCATCAAATTAAAAAACATAAAAAAAATAATCGAAATGTCATTTGAATATATCATAAAATCGCCTGTATATAGATAGAGTGTTTGTGTCCAAAATAATATACAAAAAATTGGGACAAAATGCCCTACAAAATCTGGGCTTATTCCCATCATCATGTCCAATCATAAAAAAATATGATCATCTATCTGGCTAGCTTAGGATGAGCAGCCAAAAAATAAATAACAACATTGGCTACACACCAGAATAGTCGCACCCAGTCCTGTGGTACTCCTACCACACGACGTTGCATCTCCTCAGGTAGATCCTCTATGGCTATCATGGGTACTTGGTGAGTCAACCTCACCAAGTTCCTCTGAACTACATGGAGAACTCTCTCTGCCTCAGCTGCAACCCCTTCGGAATCTCTCCCATGACGCCTGTGTCTGGGAAATCTATTAGGTCTCACTAGTCCCACATATGAAACATGATCAATATATTTTTTAAGTGTCTTGTCTCATCAAAAATATTTTTAAAATTCATTAAAAAACCAAAAAATATTAAAAAATATTAAAAATTAAAAAATTGTTATCTATGGCACCCCATGCTGCATTCGGTGGTAACACTAAATCTGGATCTCCTCGAAAATCCATCTTGACATAGGGGTAGTCATCAACTGCAATGACCTGTTGATCCCACCATGCGAAAAACTCATTGTCAAAATTCGTCATGGGCACATCGCCAAAGTGTTTCATCAGGTCATCCCATATACCCATTCATGGATCTCTAGGGCTACTGATAGTTGATAATACCTTGGGTCGAAGCCCAAGTACTTTCTCAAAGAAGAATGAGCATAAGATTGTGCCATATCCAAAATTCTTTGTCTAACCCTTTTGAATGGAGGTTAGTTGGTTCTTCATATTGGTCAGTAGAGGTGTGCACCAATCAAACATTGTGGTGATACATTCCACTACTAGGCTCATAGATACTCGTGAGGCCTGATGTAAAGCAGCAGAGACATTTACCCTGGCAATGGTAAATAGTAAAATCTTCAAGGACAAGCTCTCTATGTGTTTGATTGGAATCTGACTTCCAATCTTTTCAGGATGACCAAGATAGTATATGTGGACATAGTCTTCTACAGTAAGACTACCCCTCGTCTTTCCAGTCGAATGCACCACCTCTCCCCTTTGAGAAAGACCGGTAATAAAGTATATATCTTCGATCTTGATCCATAGGGGCATCTGATCGATCATGAATGTGTCATCCTCTGCACTCCAGTAATGAACCAAAAGCTCAAGCAATCATGTGTTGGCTTTCATATTTGGCATCTTAATTTTTTTAGCAAGCCACAGCCTCTTAAAGCATCCAAAGCATTTTCGTCCTCCATTACTTGATTATCTATAGCACTATGCTCTCTTTCTCGCCAGGTGATGGTCATCCTACCCAAAGAAATGTTTCAAACCGTTAGATTTATGTTTTAATTTTTTTACTCACGCACACGCAGGTTTCCTTTTAACACAGTCGCATGTAGGGCCCTCATATACGCAGGTTACCTGTATTCAACCCGCTTGTACGCAGAGCTGAAATTTTTTACATATTTTCCTACGGTCAAAACTTGAAAAAAACATTTTAAAAGTATCACAAATAATTACAAGCAGGATATCAAGGTTACCTGGAAGTTTTGGAGCGATTTGAATAGTTCAATTGGTCGGAGGAAGCTTGTTTGGGTTTGCCTCCACAGTTTCTTACTCAAAACACAAATGACAAAACTGTGAGTCCAAAAGTCCTTATATAAGTTGAAAAATAAAAATTATTTTTTGAAAATTTGATTTTTGCCTTACGGAATTTTTGACCCTGTGGCTTGGAGTGTCAAGAATGGGTTGTCTTTTCAGGAAATTTTGGATACTTCTTTGAGACATCATTTTGATCCCATGACCATAGACCCGTCATGGCAGGTATCGTTTTTTGACTGACATATAGGTTAGAGAATACCACTTTCTGTTGCATTTTGCATACTAGCCTCCATACTGCAGTACATTAGCCATAGGGTCAACCCCATTATATATTGATTTGCAAACCATTTTCACTCTCCGAATTTAAAAATCATGATGCAATGGTAGAGCCAACCTTTACATGGGCATCTTAGTTAGATCCTCGCTGACATTGGCTGCCCATGCTACTATAATGAGTAGGCTCAGGAGTCCTCTTTAGTCCCACCATGACTTGTGCGTTGAAGACTCATTCTCATTCTTCTGCACTACTTTCTAGCCTTATACCCTAGAGGATCCTTTGTGTTGATTTGTACTCCTGCATTGCATATTGACTACTTGCACCTTTTGGCCTTGAGCCATCTTCACTTGGACTCATGTTTAAGACACTTATCGACCATGGCTTATGCAAAATAAACCTTGCAATCACTTAGCCTCTACAACTTGACACACCCTTATACCTGTGGAAAGAACATCCCTTTGAGTGTCCTTGACCAGTTTCACCACCTTGCATTGAGCATAGGAATGTTCCCCTCCCAGGAACTAGCGCATCTAACTCTTCTACACTCATTCTTTCCACTACACTATAGCATTATTTTATTCTTTTTCAAGCTTCATATAAAAGAAAAAGACAAAAAATTATATATTCCAAAAAAGAGCGAGAACAGGACATTATTTCCATATTTTAATGGCAACTAGAGTTAGTGGTGTCGCCCTTGAACAAAGCACTCAAAATAAAGTCTTTCCTCCATTGGGGTGGGCTTTAGTTTAACTTAAGAGAGCCTTAACCTTGTTATCGAGTCCTCCTTTGATTGGTTACCTCTTCCAATCATATGGAGAGTTTGCTTATGCCTCCTGCATGACAAAATTATACAAAGTTATCATATGTTGCCATGTAGTCACAGTTGAGTCATGCTTTTGTTCAAGGGAAGTAAACCTAAGTTGGCCTCTCTACGGTGTCTCTTGACATATTTTTCAGTCGATCATCCCTAGTTGTCAGTGTCATGTTCGTTATCACATCAGTTTTATCGGTCCTTTGCTTGTGTCGGTTTGAGAATGTCTCCATTTACTTCTTGCTGGTGGGTCTTGTCCTTATCGACTATGACAAATTTCTCTGAGGATAGATCTAGAGCCGAACCCTAGCCTTATTTTCATTATTGATAGGTCACCTTGTGCTCAACATCGATCAATATCATGGGTCTTTGACTCCGTGGTTTCCCTTGTGTTTGACATCAGCTTTCATTATCACACATTGGGATTCGTGCAGTTCCTTGGTTTCTATTTGACCCTATTGGTGGATTCCTCGCCTTTGAGTTGGCTTTCATTATTGGTTGGTTTAGAGGGTTTCTATCGTGCACTAGCCACATCTTGTGTATGTCAGAAACGTGCTTCGGTTGGGTTACTACATCTTTGTTTGTCTCATTCCTTCCACATTATTGGCCTACGGGTTACACTCACGCTAGATTGATGAAGGATGCCTTAATGCCTTCCTTCTAATAGATCTCTTCCCATCGAATTCAGCTCATTGCTCTAGGAAAGGGATCTAGAGTCCATTTGGAAGTACCTTATGGTTTTCAGTCATCAGCATTTGTTCACTATCAATAGTGGGAAAACATCATTGTATCCTGATTAATAGATTATTTCAAGTGTTTTACTACAACTCATTTTTTCGCACTTGTTAAATTGTACTAGGTACCTTGACTCTCATCATCATTATCGGTGAGTAGTCTCGCATTTGTTAACGATGTACATCAATAACCAGTAATCAAACAATTTCTCACATGGTCGACTTCAGATCATTCATTCCCATTGTGTAGAAATGTACCACGAAAGTCGGTGAAGACCTTGGGTTTGCATCAGCATGTCCTACTTCACTTGTCAGTTGCTCCTGTTTCTGCTAGTTGACACCATCCACATTATATGTTGCAAATCCTTACAGCGACATCTTAAATGCTGGCACCCACGATGCGGTGTAGTACCATTTATTCCATCATGTTCACTTGGTACTATTTGGATCAGTTTCTTGGCTTTAGTGATCAACTTCATACTTCAGCATCATTGATCAGCGCTTTATATGTGATATTCAAACATATATTTTCTGAATTATGATCATATGATCCATTATGTATTTTTAGTTCCTTTATACTTGTATGCATATTGGATCCGCTTTTTTACTTGACATGAGGACATGATTTACTATTTATGAGCATGGGTATTCCCGCTTCAGACAGCAGTTTCTTTCTGATCTCTTTCCCTAGCTTGGTAGGCTAAATTCTAGTAAACTCCTCCTCAGTCTCGGCATGATTCCTTCCATACACTTAATACATTTCGGCCATCATGTACCCCTTCTGACCTCATATATTAGGGGGCATCTGTTATATCACCATTTACCACTCTTGATAGATCTGATGCTCTGATTATGGCCTAGGGAAACCCTTCCTTCCAGACTTCGTCCAAAATCTAAAAAACAGTATTTTATTCCCTATATGCTACTTTGCCCTGTGATAAAAGCATGTATACGCGGGTCAACATATATCCAACCCGCGTGCATATGTTAAAACACTTAAAAAAATAAATTTCCTTAATTTCGGGCGAAGTTCACGAGTTTTTCCTGTTACTCACCTCCTATGGCCCGTGGCCCAACTATGTCCCAACTGAAAAAACTAATTTGGAGAAGTATAAATAAACCTCCATGGGAAGGCCTTAAGGGAGAAAGGATGAGATATTGATACTACAGTGAGATTATCCCTTATCGAGTCTCAAGAATCCATGTGCCTCCTGCACTCCCCAAACCTTCAGGAAACCCTTGTTTCCTTGATTATAGATATCCCCCATCTTGCTTGAGATATCCTTGTATTGGTGATGGAGGAAGATTGTTGAAGGCCAGGAAAGGATGGATCCGGAGGACGGTTCTGCTTAGTGCCGGAGAAGGAATCAGGTCGTATTTCTCCACCTTATTTATAGCTTACTTCAATAAAAAGAATGTTGTCCTATTTTCAATATGAAATGTGTTTATGCATCAAATTATGTTGTAATTAATTTATGAATCTTATATTGGTGTATAATTAGTCATTCATTTATAGGATTTAAAGTTAACATCATGTATATGCTTTGTGTTTCTATTGTCGTGTATGTTCCATTTGAATAATTTTCAGGTTTCAAGAACATCGAGAGAACCTGAGGATTTGCACCCTACGAGATCTACCCAAAAAGAAGGACATCAGGGTAAGGACACTCCTACACGATTTAGTAGAATAAACATTTTTGATGATTGCTTGAGCATTTTTTGTTGAGGTTTGCCCTTTGCTCGATTAGGGTTCTCAACCCAAAGCCCTAGGGTGGTTTCACCTGTAACACCTGCAAGCGAATTCCAATTTTCCAACATAAAAACATCAAATAATATGAAAATTAATATAAAAATCCCATCCAAATCATATATCCTTTTTCATTAAAAGTACAACCACACAATAGCCCTCGGGGGGCAGCTCAACTAGCAATGGTAGTGTAAATGAAATATTATGTGTGAGGAGGTCTGATGTTCAAAACCCCCTTATTCACCTTTTGCATGCAGAAGGGGCATACATACGTGCCTACAATTTATAGTGGTAGTGGGGATTCACTCAATGAACCTTTGACATATCACACGCATTCGTGGCCTACTAAAAAATACCCTTAATTTTACTACATATTGGAAAATACCTCTAAAAATCACATTATTTAACCCCCTACCAATACAAATCCAATACATCTTCCCAATTTAAAAAAACCCCTACTTTCACTAGATATTGTAGGTATCTATTTTTTCAGTAACATTTTTTATACCCTTTTATATTTTTTCATTAACTTTGAACTCCATTTTTTATACCTACCAATATAAAAACCCTTTACCCTTATTATATGCTCAATATATTATGTCATTTTTTTCTCAGTATATATCCCCCAATATGAATTCACGAGGTATGGTATTTGTAACACCCTCCTCCCACATTTACCCAAGTTAACCAGTCCGCAAGGATAAACATGTTATGAGAGGCTACTATGATGTAATTCAACTCCCCATGTATAGTTAAGGAAGTGGAACTGGCAAAACAAAACCATTTGAACCTTGCACACATGCTACAAAATCCTCAATAGCCAACCAATCCTTTTAGGTGCACAACCCTTGAGAAAACTTGACATTCCACTTATCTGGACCCCCAAACACTCCCATGACAATCCATGCATGCAACTAATGCTCTCCAACCACTCCCACAACAAGACATTCCAATGACTATGGAATTTTTCAGCTAGTTATGAGCCAATGACCTCAGATTCTATGCCACTTTTTAAGGGCCATGACTCAAGCCACTGCCCAGAACTTCATGAAAACTTTAGAAATGATAAATAATATTGAAACAAGATTACTAAAGAAATCATTTGATCAATGACTAGACTTGACCACTACTAGCCATGATAGACATTTCTTTAAACATATCACAAATATGTAATCTACAAGTCATAACAACATATCTGAGAATAGGAGTCTCATACTTATCTGAGATTCGTAAGGAAGAATTAATGCCTTATCATAATAGTTTCATTATCATCTATTAGGTTATATATTGATTGTCCATTTATTTTCTAATCAAAACATGATGAAAACCATACATCAAGAGTATCATAAAACATTCTCTTAACCAACACATATTCAACAAAAATAGCAAAGGCATAACAACCATAAAAGCCACATATGAACTATTATATTTACCCATCAAATACAAGAGGGAAGAAAATCTTATTAACATATGCAAAGTGAAACCAGGTTTGGGACTTCCATGTACCACCCAACCCTAGATTAGCTTAACTGAATCTCTCTTTCATCCAATCACCCCCCTGCCATATTCCAAGCATGAATGTGGCATCTCATGGAATAAAAAAAACAGGGCTTTCAGAGACCAAACCACCTCAACCCTCAAATAATGATTCCACCTCAGGTTCGGACATCACTAACCCTCACTAGATTGGTCTCTACCCAATCTGTCCAGCGCTCCAGAGCATTTATTCCAACTAGGGCTTCCAGAACTATTAACTCAACCCATAGATGTTGTCGAGCTTCCAGAGCGTTTGTCAAACCAGGGCTTCCAGGACTAGTAACTCAACCCACCAAGGGATTCCAAAGTGATTGTCCAACTAAGGCTTCTAGGACTAGTAACTCAACTCAAGCTCCTACATGACTTCCATAACATTTGTCCAACCAAGGCTTTCAGGAACTAGTAACTCAACCCACAACCATAAGGAACATGAGAAACAACTAGAAAACAAAAGGAAAGAAACCCACAACACCATGACTATCCAGGAAATGGCAAGGTTAGGCAAATCCACCGTCAATCTAGGTTATCCTCCATTCCAATGACAAATCATAACCAAGAAACCACATGCATGTGCATGCATTCTAAAACTAGCAAGGAAATCATACATACAACTCGGTACATGCAAGAAAACCCAATTGTAGTTGTTGATCCCAATGTCCTCTTGCACTTTTCTGCTCTTCCTTGCCTTCTTTCTCCAAATCCAAAGTACGCCACACTCCTCCAAGAGTGCTCCAAGAAAACTCTAAGTGTCCAAGAGTATGAGAGAGAGAGAGAGAGAGTATAATAGAGAGCTCAAAGCTAAAACTGACAAAATTCTATCAATTGATCCTCATAAGCCTTTTTATTAATGAGGCCTCTAATTTCTTCAATTTTCCATTATTTTCCTTCACTTTCCTCCTCACATGCAACCTATGAACTTTCCCCTTCTTTTTCTTCAAATTTCCATTATTTTCATAAATAACATGTCAATTAATGTCTCATGCCTTTCCAAATCCTTTGCCATTGCCCTTGCCAATTTTCATAGCCATTAATTAATCATAATTTATTCCCATTGTTAATTTTTGTGTATCTTGGGAGGTACTCCAAGCCCTAGGGTTCAAGGATTGGAGGGCACAATGCCACAAGTAGGCTTGTGGGCTTGGAACCCAAGCTTGGGTTTTTGCACAAAATTTTGTTTTGGGCATATCCAAGAGCACATTTCTACATGTGATGGCATGAGACAATAGAGAGCAGAAAGGAGAATCCAACTCTTCGAGAATCGGTGAATTCTGAGTTGTCAAAGTGGAGATTTGAATTTTTTAATGTCATTTTGGGGTTGACACGATAAGTGTCAAGGTCAGCCTAAGGTTATGTTAGGCTCATGGTAGTCGGACATCCCTAAAATGTGATGTTTTGGATCCCCTCTCTTTGGTATAAATAGAGGGTGATTATGAGGCTTATTCCTCATCCATTTGTGCATCAAAAGGCAGCGCACAAGGAGAAAGACACTTATGTTCTAGGCTACAACAAGGAAGGTTAACCAACATGGGAGAAATGATTGTTTTAGGTCTCTTTTGGTGACTAAAATTGCAAGGAAGGAGGGCCGAGGTACAGAAGTGAAGTCTGGAATGTTTAAGGGTTTGTTGTGGGTAGTTTATCCCTGAATAGTATGTCGCAGACCTTGCTATAGCTGTCTGTGGCATATAAAGGGAGGACAGACCCTTGGAGAGGTAGAAGAAGTTGTCGTGAGTAGGTTGCAGGCCCTACTACCTTGTTTGAGGGAAATGTAAGGTGGATTGAGGGTTGTTCATGTCCATAACAACAACAAAAGAGGAGGAGACCTCTCCAATAGAAGGTTGCAACAAATAAAGGGAGCCGCAGGCGATTCAACAGGCTGTATGTAGGGCTATTGCAGTATGCTAGGTTCCCTAACCAGGTGCAGTGAATGATAGTGATAGTCGAAAGACTTAGAGAGAAGAATTTGGCTTATGTTGGGTCATTGCTTTGACTGGATTTGGATCAGTCTACATTGCAGGTTGTTGGGAGCCATTTGTTGGAGTTGCCTTGGGCATGAAGGAGCTCCAACTAGGAGCAAGTCCCGCTATGGAGTGATGTAGATGTCCTAGTGTGGACAGAGTTTTTGTAGCCTATGGAAGCCAAGGAGGTAGGGCTGACATGGCATGTTACAAGCCCTAACCAGTGGGCAGTTTCACATTGAAGTTTGGAGCCTAGATTTGTGCAATAGCTGCTTTATTGCAAAGCAAAGGGTAGATGTGGAGACGTTTGTGGGCAGCCATGTGTAAGGGTCTCCTAGGTATAAGGATGCCCTAACTAGGTGCAGATGATGCATCGTGGACTTGGTCACTCGTGCACTGTTGGAGGGCAGTGTGAGAGTCGACCAAGTGTGAACGTGGATTGGGAACTTATGGTCCACTGGAGGACAATGTGATAGTTTCCAAGTGAGAGCGTCGTGAGCAACCCCTTAATGGACAAAGGTAGTTGCGAGAGAGGCAGTTGTTGAGCAATGAGAAGTAGTTTGTGGAGCCCAAGACTTGTGCGTGGAGAAGGACTTCTACAAAAAATGATGGGTAGTCCTCCTAGCCCGTGTTCATTGTGTGAGATGGACATATTGAAGTGATAGGTGGAATCCCTCTGTGCCCTATGTTGGTCTTCATCAGTGCAACACAAGAATATTATAGTGGGTTGAAGTCCTTGATTAGCTAAGAAGCAACAATGGGAAGATCGAGAGTTTTTCACAAGTGGAGTTGTGAACAACTCGACAAGAGTCTCAATGTGTTGTGGCCTTGATGGACTAAGGCACAAAGAGAAAGCAGATTGGATAGTCGAGATTCAATGGTCAGATGGACTTGGAGCATTGATAGAGGCAAGAGTTGCAGATCAAGAGCTGAAGGAATGGGAAGGTACAAGGTACAACCAAGAGGAGCTAAGAGAGCACACTACATCAGGCAGATGGTTAGAGTATCTTGTTGAGGGCAGATTGGTTGTCGATGTACTGAAACCAAGCCCTAGTTTGTATCTTGTACTAGTGGATGTATGAGGGCCATTATCCCTGGTATGGGAGCCCTAGACTATTGTATTATATTAGTTGGATTAATATAATGAAGTTAGGTTAAAAATTGTAAAAAGTTGTCTATATTTTGTGCATGTGTGATTTTCTGTTGTTTATATTTCGTTGTGCAAAGTAGTTCTGGTTGAGATTCTTGGTTTGGTAGTGTCAGCGATTTTAAGACTCTAACATAGACCCAGGGTTGTGGAAAATCAACATGGTATTAGAGGGTATATGAGCTACTTTGAGGGATAGTGAATCAAAGTGTGCACAACGAAGCAACTCAAAGAGAGTTGTGGGTGTCTAGATCATGGAGCAGAGAACTCAGCTCAAGATGTGGAGATGTGGTCTTAATGGCCTTAACAACGAGATTGGCTGGGAGTTCTGGTGGATTGGTGGTGAGCCTGGTGAACAATAGTTTGTTGTAGGGCAGATTTTTGATAATGGACTTCCGTTGATTTTCCATGGATGGTTGGGATAGCTCGAGGGTTTCTTTGGCATGGACAAGATCTGAGATGGCTTCATGTGATGGACTAGATATTGGCAGGCTAGAGTCGTCATCAAATCGTGATGTTGTATATCCAATATTGGTGGGATTTTCATGAGTGGTATTTGATCCAAGAGGATGAGTGCTTGTAGGACTGAGCCAGTGGAGATCATGTAGGCTCAGAGGGAGTCTAGCCTCGGAGGGAGTAGCCCTATGGAGGTTCGATATCTTCAGGTTCAGATGTGATGAGGAAGAGGCACTACTAGGATTGTCGAATTCATTCTATTGGGTATGTTGCAATAATAGATGCCAGATGGACTAGTGTCGTTGGATGATGATGGTTACTTCCTAATCTTGGAAGTACCTCCCTCACTAAGAGGGAGTGTTGATTTTTGTTTAGCTTGGGAGGTACTCCAAGCCCTAAGGTTCAAGGATTGGAGGGAAAAGCGCCACAAGCAGGCTTGTGGGCTTGGAACCCAAGATTGAGGTTTTGCACCAAATTGTGTTTTGGGCATTTCCAAGAGCACATTTCTATATTTAATGGCATGAGATGATAGAGGGTGGAAAGAAGAATCCAATGCTTCGAGAATCATCGAATTTTGAGTTGTAGAACTAGAGATATGAATTTGTGAATGTAATTTTGGGGTGACACCATATGTGTCAAGGTAGGCCTAAGGTTATGTTAGACTCATGACTACTAGACAACCCTAAAATGTGACATTTTGGAGCCCCTCTCTTTGGTATAAATAGAGGGTGAGTATGAGGCTTATTCCTCATCAATTTATGCATCACAAAGCAATGTACAAGGAGAAATACTCTTATGTTCTAGGTTGCAGCAAGGAGGGTTAACCAACATGGGAGAAAGCACTGTTTTGGGTCTCTTTTGGTGACCAAAATTGCAGGGAAGGAGAGCTGAGGTACAAAAGTGAAGTTTGGAATGTTTAAGGGTTTGTTATGGGTAGTTTATCCCTGAAATAGTATGTTGTGGGTCTTGCTGTAGCAGTCCGCAGAAAATAAAGGGAGGACAGACCCTTAGAGAGGCAGTCAAAGTTGCTATGAGTAGGTTGTAGGCCCTACCACCTTGTGTGAGGGTAGCGTAGGGTGGATTGAGGGCTGTTCATGCCTAGAACAACCACAAAAGAGGAGGAGATCTCTCCAAGAGAAGGACACAACAAATAAAGGGAGCCACAAGTGATTTAAGGGACTGTGTGTAGGGTTATTGCAGTATGTTAGGTGCCCTAATCAGATGCTGTGAATGATAGCGGTAGTTGATAGACTTAGAGAGAAGAATTTGTCTTGTGTTGGGTCATTGCTTTGATCGCATTTGGATTAGTCTACATTGCAAGTTGTTGGGAGCCATTTGTTGGCATTGCCTTGGCCATGAAGGAGCTCCAACTAGGAGCAGATCCTGCTATGGAGTGATGTAGGTGTCCTAGTATGGATAGAGTAGTTGTAGCCTATGGAAGCCAAGGAGGTATGGATGACATGGCATGTTAGAAGCCCTAACTAGTGGGCAGTTTCACAATGAAGTTTGGAGCCTAGATTTGTGCAACAGCTCCTTTATTGTAGAGCAAAGGGTAGATGTGGAGAAGTTGTGGGCAGTCGTGTGTAAGGGTCTCCTAGGTATAAGGATTCCCTAACTAGGTGCAAATGCTACAACATGGACTTGGTCACTCATGGATTGTTGGAGGGCAGCGTGAGAGTGGACCAAGTGTGAACGTGGATTGGGAACTTATGGTCTACTAGAGGAAAGTGTGATAGTGTCCAAGTTGGAGCCCGATGAGCAACACCTTGATGGACAAAGTTCATTGCAAGAGAGGTAATTGTTGAGCAACCAGAAGGAGTTTGTGGAGCCTGAGACTTGTGTGTAGAGAAGGACTTATACAACAGATGATGGGTAGTCCTCCTAGTTTGTGTTCATTATGGGAGATGGACATCTTGCAGTGATAGATGGTAGCCCTTTATGCCCTATGTTGGTCTTCATCGGTGCAACACAGGAAGACAATAGTGGGTTGAAGTCCTTGAGTAGCTAAGGAGCAGTGTGTGGGTAGATCGAGAGTTGTTCACAAGTGGAGTTATGAATAACTCGACATGAGTCTCGATGTATTGTGGCCTTGATGGACTAAGGCACAACCAGAGAGAAAATTGGATAGCTGAGATTGAGTGGCCAAATGGACTTGGAGCATTGATAGAGACAAGAGTTGTAGATCGGGAGCCAAAGGACTAAGCATGTACAAGGTACGATTGAGAGGAGTTGAGAGAACGTGCTACATCAGGCAGATGGTCAGAGTATCTTGTTGAGGGAAGATTGGTTGTCGATGTACTGACATCAAGCCCTAGTTTGTATCTTGTACTATTGGATGTATGAGGGCCATTATCCCTGGTATAGGAGCCTTAAACTGTTGTATTATATCATTTGGATTAATATAACGAAGTTGGGTTTAAAATTGTTAAAATTTGTCTATATTGTGTGCATGTGTGATTCATTGTTGTTTATATTTCATTGTGCAAAGTAGTTCTGGTTGGGATTCTTTGTTTGGTAGCATCAATGATTTTAAGACTCTAACCTAGACCCAAGGTTGTGGAAAATCAACACCCATCATTATGTTTTTGCCCAACATTCAGCTTGGAATATGTGTCCCATGACCTTGGTTATTATTTTTCCTTTATTAACTTTATTACATGGATTTTTTACCAAGGTTGTTACAATATTTCTCCCCCAGTGAAGTCCCCGTGTTTCGCAGTTGGAATCGACCATGTGTCACACAGGTATGCCAGTTTATAGTGATAGTAGTTAGAATTGACCTCATGTCACACTCTCCCATCGTGGGTGCATAGATCCAACGACAATTGACAAGCGTATAAGGCCATTGGAGATCTCAAGTCACTTAGCCATGCAATTAAGATTTTAGCACACCGATACTCAACTCAATATAATTTTCACATTGGTAAGCCCCGGGAGGACATACTTCATAGGTCGCATCACTCACGGGAGCATGATGAAGGCTCACAATGATTCTTTGCAGTTGCAAGTAAGTTAGGACAAAGATGGCATCAGGATGAGCTGACATCCCTCCTTGAGCCCTCCATTAATTATGTCAACCTCTAGTGATCACTAGACATCCAAGGTCACAATGAGTATGGTGTTGGTTATGAGCAAGAACAATTCCTCTCATGCTCTTTCTCTCCTCCCAATCAACAATTGGCCCTTTTAAAAGCTTTTGCCTGGCTATCTCGGTGATGGAATACATTCATTGCAGTTGGTGTTCAAACATCCTAGGCCTCCTAAATTCACGAGTTGGTCGTGGTATTTACAGTGGCCTCTCGGCCATACAATATTTGTTCACCCTCTAGTTGGCTCCTTTGCTTTATCATAATTTGCAGGTACTAATTCAGTAGCCACTGCATGAAAATTGGCATAAGCTTTGCCTTTTCCAGATGCTCTAGCAAGTTTGGTATGATCACGCAACCTCAACTCAGATATTTATTGTGAACCATGTGGGCATATTCCTTCTCACTCACAATGGAGCCTAATTGGTCAATGGAACTCCTCCAAGATGGATAATTCAACTATGTCAGCTATGGCACTATGTTAGCTTACTCTGCCCCTTGGAAAACTCAAGTCGCAACCTGCAGATTATTGGGGATTTGGGCACACTTCCTCCCATAGAGGATTAGCAATCACACCCCACCCCTCTTAGGGATTACAATGGAGTGTTCAATGATAGGTTCAAAAGCATCGATTGAGGGCTCAATTGAAGGCTCCATGACTTCAGGCAGCTTCAATATTAGGTCTGCAAAAGCTCAAAGATCAACAAGTGACAACGTTTGGAAGGCAATCTTAGTAAGGAATGCGGGTCAATCAAGCTTGCCAACTCCTTTCAAGTGCTTATCATATGGTTAGTCCAGGGACTCACTCAAAATTTTGTTATGTCGCTGCATAAGTATGGAGTTGCCCTATCAATTTTGTCGAATTCCAACTAACCCATTAAAGGGAAGCCCATTTTGCAGTCAACAATTCTATATCTTTGGCCAGAATTATCAGTATTTTTTGCTAGAGAGACTAGTCAAGGAAAACATGTATAATCTAAAGAAGCTTAATGTATTTTTGCACTGGTTTCTCAATAGGGCAGCCCATAACACCAAAAAAACTGTCTTTTTTGGCATAAGTAATATAAAGTCGAACCTTCATAAAAAAAGACTTGTGTCACTTGAGTATAACACTGACCTAGTTGTTGATTCCTCTAACTAATGGGAAAATATATAAATAAATAAGGACAACCACACATCCTTACTCATCCCCATTAACTAAAGGAGTCGTCTATGGAGGTGGAGGAATTGCCCAGACAACCAAAAGTGGCAGGGAAAAAAATATCATGGAGGCAGTGTTTGAATCATGTTTTTGATGGTGAAAATGGATTCAACAATATCAAAAACTTCTAAAACACCTAAAAATTATGAAATTTAATAGTTTTTATTTGGATTAACGAAATTTCCTGCCAAATTTTTTCAAAATATAACCAAAATTTACATAACTTAAAAAAAAAACATAATTGTTACACTAAACTTAACTAAATAGAAAAACAAAACATCCACCACCACCACCACCTCCTCTAAACTTAACTAACTAAAAAATCAAAACATCAATCACCATTCCCACCACCCCCTACCTCCGGCCCCAGCAGTCCTCCCTGTCGTTGGTTACATGGGCTAGACATGGAACCATGCATGGGTCCTTCTTCGGATATGCACGCGTTTTGTGGGATGGAGGGGCGGGCCAGCCGGTGGTCCAGATCACACGAACACTATATTAGTTTGTACCCTCCAACCCTGCAAGTCCTTTCTGTCTGTACGTACCCTTAAACGGAGGTACGTTACTCTGCTCCTTGGAAGCTTGCGCTGGAGGCAATTTGGCATTTGTTCAGCGGGCTCCCCGTTTCCGAACCGTCCTATGCCTGCACAAGGCTGCCATGACCCGGGCACCACCGTCGGAGGGCACCTGCGCGGAGGATGCCAAAATGGAATTATAACAACAATACCCAACAATCATTTTTTTATGGATTACATTACATTGGACCTCATATTAGCAGCACTTGCACGCATTCCCTCCAGCCATTATGTGGTGCAGTACCCAAGCCCTGCCAAAACTCTCCGTTCTCTGACAAATTTGCCTGCCCAATGCCACGCATTGAAGACTGTGAACGCCAACTATGGCCATACCTACTACCAAGCTTATCCCCCAGTTTTATCTAAATTAATAAAACACTGATGAATGTCAACCTCAAGACGCCACCTTTTGGTCCATCTGGAATTTCTATCTTGTAAAGTAGGTAACTGTCAACCTCTCCCGTCATCTTTAGTGACGAAAATTCTTCCACCACGCCCCTGCCTCCATCGGCTTTTTGGCATGTGCGCCAGTAGCACGCGCAGCGCAGAGAGTCTGCAGAACTGTGGGCTGCATGAACATTTTCAAAACCGACAATATAACTATACTTCCAAAGTTCCAACAATATAATACTGCCTAACAATATAATACTGCCTAACAGTGTAATAGTGGAAAAACGTTGATATAGGTGAATTTTAATACAGCAAGGGTTAATCAGTTTGCTATAGAGCATTAAATGCTCTGGTACATACATGCTATATAACAAAATAACGCACAGTTTTTATGGCTATATAAATTAAAAATAAAGGCTGTGTGTTATTTTGTTATATAGCTTGCATATACCAAGGCATTTAATGCCCTATTTGCCAATACAATACGAGGTAGGGGGTGGTTGGAATGGTGATTGATGTTGGCAAGGGCTAACCAGCCTGCCAATACTTTTTATAGTTAATAAATAATTGAGTTGAGAGGTATATCTTCATAGTATATTAAAAAGAGTGTAATTTTGTGAATGTTTAATTTTAATTGGATATATTTTTTAAAATATTTTAAATGAAAATAAATAAATAAAATATTATAAATATTAATAATTTTAATTTTCATTATATTTATTTAGTTATTTTAAACATTATAATTCTATATAACTTTATAAAAATAAAGTAATTAAAAAAATTTGTATTTCTTTATAAATATTTCAATATAAAACTTAAATACATGTTTGAATTCTATATATATATTTGTGTGAGTTAATGTTTACTTTAATAAAATATTTCAATGTTCGAAAAGAAAAAGTAATTAAAAGAAATAATTTAGTTATTTCTTTTATGTGCAATACAAAGTTAAACAAGGTTGCTCGCTCTCCCTTACCTTATTTGGCATTTACATTGACAAGCTAGAAGGTTGTTTAGAGGAAGTTGGCTGTGCTGGCACAATCTTAGCTGGGATAGTCATCACCCTTCTTCTCTATACTAACGTATTGTTCTTCTTGCAAGGTGCCATCTAATCTTGATAAACAACTTAGACTTCTTAAAGATTTCTGATTTGTCATGGGTATGACCGTTAATACTGACAAAACAAAAGTTATGATTATCAAATCCAAAAAGGACACTTACGCTAATTTTATGTATGACAATAGTAACTTGGAGTAAGTGTCTTCTTACAAGTACCTAGGAATTGATATCCATCACAAGCTCAACTTGAACTATAAAATTGAGAAAATGATTAATGGGGGGTGGAAAGCTTATTTTGGTCTTGAAAATAATTATAAAACGATAAACTTCGTAATGTGGGATAGAAAGAAGTTCCTCTTTGAAACTTTAGTCACTCTTGTTATCTTATATGGATATGAGGTTTGGGGTTGCAGCATCTCTAGAGAATCCTGGAGAAAGATTGAGCAAATCCAGAAGCGTTTTATAATGTATAACCTCAAAATTAAAAGCAATACACCCTATCATATTCTCCTTATAGAAGTGGGTCTTTCCCCTATCGAGAGCCTAGCTATGACTAGGCTTCTGTTGTACAAACACAAACTCAATAACATATGAGACCATAGGCTTCCTAAGCTAGCTTAAATTCCAACCAAAACCACTTAAGGCTCAAACGAGGTTGGTATAAAGACATCAGGGCTTGGTTAAACCATTGGGAGATCGATGAGAATGTTGCATTGCAAAACATTAAAAATATTTTACTTTTAAGTTCAAAGAAAAAATGTGGTGTGAGAAAGATTTAGTAGCGAAATGAAAATTAAGATATTATAAGGAGGTCATCAACCCCACCCTAGAAGATCAAACGTATCTCTCTGTTTTAACTAGCTCGAAGAAGAAAATTAATATAGCCAAGATTAGAACGAACTCTCATGAGCTCCATAGTGAAACGAGTCATTGGGCACTTCCTAAACACCATGGATGGCAAGGATCTGCCATCTATGTGAGAATATGAACATCGAGGATGAAAATCAATTCCTCTTGGAGTGCCACGCATACAACCACATTAGATCTCAGTTGCATAATCTTTGTTGCAATACTGCACTTCCTAGCCTTTTACAATGTCAAAATTATAGTGAGCTCGAGAGGCTTCTCTCCAAGCTTTTTGAGCATAGGAATAAAATCTTAAATCAAACTAAATAATTCGTTTCTTTAGGTCCGATATACCAAAGTTTGGTCTTAACCATCATCATCAATAAGAAGAAAATGTCTCAGTGGACGTTAACCATCATCATCATCATCATCAATAAGAAGAAAATGTCTAACTCATTCAATTTTTAATATAATAATAATAATAATAAATTATTCACCAATACAATTTAAACAATGAAAAAATTACAATCTATAGAAAAAGACGAAACTATTATAAACATATTTTAATCCGAATTTTAATCCCTAAAACAAATTCTTCTTTTTTTTTTATCAATATGTAATAATATATTATATTTATAAATATATATAATTAATTTTAAAAATTTGAAAAATATTTTTCAATTTCCGAATTATAAAAAGCTAACCATTTAAATATATTAATTTTGAATAAATTCAAATAATTTATATTACAACTGAAATATGTTTCATTTCTATAGAGCAAAAAAAAATTGAGAACTCACTCACAGAATCATATGACTTCACACAGATTTTTTTTTTTCAGAAGAAAAAAAGCCTAATATATTCAAATAAGAAAGTTACATAGCGCATATGTAGGAAGCATATGTGGAAGCATTCATATAAGAGGATTACATAGAGCAAATGCAAAAAGCATATGCAGAAGTGGATCAAGCCACATGCAAATATGCAGATACAGAACCCAAATAATGCCCCGAAAGGCCAATATTGCCCAGACAGGGCAAACCAACTAAATGGTGCAGAAGAGACACCAAGAAACCAAGCATATATGCAGCAGAAGAAAGAGCAGCAAGTTCTGTCCGCCCAAAGAGGAAGGAGAGGCACGAAACGAGGTATGGGAGCAGCAACAGAAGCCACTCCAACCCAGTCCCCTCAAACTCTCCATCTGTAAAGGACGAAGAACATAATAAAGAAACGATGTCACATTCATCAGCAGCTGCCAGCAGAAATGTCCATCGGAGACATCCATAGAAGCGGCACGAAACAGGCCAGAAGCACACAGATGAGGAGAGATCGAAAGAAATGCACGAACTAAAACCAATTATATTTTATATTAATACTGAGATATACTTCATCTCCATGGCAAAAAACTGAGAGAGCTCACTCACATACTCATATGACTTAACACAGCTGAATTCAAATAATTTCTTTAAAATTATATATTTAGAAAAACATAAATATTTGCAAATTTATATTAAAGTGATAAAACATCTCTAAATCTATCTGGAAACAGATTTATGATGCATATATTATTTAAAGTTAACTTGGTAATTTGCTAATAAAAATTACCTAAAATGAAATGAATTTTTTAATGTTATAAAATATTTATTACATTTTATAATAAAAAATATTTAAATTGAAAATGGATTTATGTTATAAAGTTTTAAATATTTATTAAATACATTTTATATTTAATCATTTTTAACATTTTTCGAATAAAATGATAAAAGTAAGAAAATACCTACTGTAACAGGAATTGAAAAAGTGAGTATAAATCATAAAGATAAATGAAAATGTTAAAATTAAATTATATTATAATTTACAAATTTAAATATTGTAATTTTAGCTATAAAAATTAGCATTTTTGTTAAAGGTGAAGATATTTAAAAACCTTAAAAAAATTGTAATTCCAAATTTCTTTTAATTAAAAAATAAATTGACTTTTTAAGTATACCATGTCACATGTCTTACAATCTTTCTATATTTTCTAAATGTCACCAAACATGTGAGTATATAAGTTATAAAGATATTTGTTTTTAGTGAAAATGTTAAAAGACACAATTTTATATTATAATTTAGGAACTTCAACATTGCAACTTTGGTGACAAAAAATAGCTATCTTTACCTACACTTAAGAGTTATTTAAGAAACTACACTTAAGAGTTATTTAAGAAACTTTAAAGATGTTGCATCATAACGTTTCCTTAAATCAAAAAATTTAAATTGACTTTCCAAGTATAACATGTCACATATGTCTTCCAATATTTCTATATTTCCTCAATTCTCTATATTGATAAGTGTTGCCTAATTCAAAAAAACTTCCAAATGTCATCGAACATGTGAGTATACAAGTCATAAAAATATTTATTCTCAGTAAAAATGATAAAAGACATAAATTATTTTCATAATTTAAAAACTTCAAAATTACAAGTTGGTGACAAAAATGACAATTTTAGCTATATGTAGGAGTTATATAGAAACCTTAAAAATGTTGCAACAAAAGGTTTCTTTTAGTCAACTTTCCAAATATACCATGTTACATATCTGACTTACAATCTTTCTATATTTCCTCAGTTCTCTAAATTGATATGTGATGGGTTGTGTAATATGATTTCTCAAACCTTATTCTTGGTGTAATAGTGGCAATTGGAAGTTCCAGCTTAATCCATGACCTTGTCCAAATTACTCCAACTAGTTACGAGTCCAACATCATGATATATATATGAATGATTCCTCAATCCCCCATCATATAAAGTTTAAAACATAGCCATGTTAATGATATTTTTATGCTTTATTTTAATTAGAAAAATGCATGTGCTTATACTTCAATACGCCCCTAAATATTGATATGAAACTTTTGGTGTTCTTCATGATCTTTGTATCCTTTCCACAATGTTATATTTTCAATTTCAACTTTAAAAAGCTATAATGTAGAAAATATATCAAAACTATATTCTTGGATAGAGGTTGCAAATTATGTTGAAATGGGCTAGAAACAAGCACACCAACTAGTGGTTATATAGAAAAAAAATTGGTTTGTGCTACCACAAATAGCATGAGGAGAGGATGGAAAGCCACCCTACTACATACACACTACTAAAGAGGGGAATAAGAGAGGATTGCCACTTGGTTTTAGGAAAAACCAAGAAACCCTAGGTTTTGATAAGAGATGAACATAAATGAGAGGTGCGGGGTGGGGGAGCGCATTAGTTTAATTAGGAGTTTAGATTTTGATTATGTTAACTCATGGATGTATATTATAAGCTAATTTGTTAGGGTTTTATACCATATTTTATCAATGTATTAATAAATAAAAATGTAAACAAACAATCTAAGGTTAATTTACCAAAAAACCTTTAGTGAGCTAAAAACCTAATGCCATAAAATATTAAGAGAAGTATTGAAGGAACTCAAAAAGTTTGTTATTGTAGGTCTTGAAGATAGTTGAGATAAACAATAGAATTGTGAAAGGTATCTGAGAGTAATCCACATCCCATATAGTCCTGCATGTATGCATCTCAACTTTCCTACAATACAAGAAATGTATAAATCACCATAGAAAGATATATATCATTTATATGAAATAACACTAGATATACTAATACAAATGATAAATAAATGAAAATGTTGAATAAAAATATCTAAGTTTCCTAAAAATAGATGATACCTCCATTATCCTAACCTTGGTGGATCTTCCCTCAAGGTTGTAGGGTTTAATTATCTAAGACACTAATGGAATTATGCAAAATAATTTTCCCTTGTATGAATCAACAAACTGTTGGCATTATGGTTCTGGTATGATTATATGTTTCAGATGTTGAACTTGATGGCAACACCCATGGCATGGCTCTCATTTTGATGAAAATAAAGAAGTACGCAGGAGAACAGTTCAGGAGGTGCGTACCCACAGGTATACCGTGCAGGGACCACGTCCAAATACACAGGCTACCCATTCATGGGGTGCGTACCCCAGTGCACACACTTCAAGACAATAAAAGCGAGCACACGTGGGGTTTCCTATGGTATTTAGCCGACGATATTATATTATCATGGTTTTGGCCCGTGGTATTAGTCCATGTTTTGAGGAAGATCATGCCTATATAAAGCTAAGGAGATCATTTGGCTTATGCATCTTTTGAGTATTGAATATCTTAAGATCTGATATTGGGTTCTCGGTTTAAAAGCTTGATCTTTAGAAGAGAAGTTGGAAGCGAATCTGTGAAGGGTGATCTCTCAAGCGCAAGATCAGATCTGAGTATCTGACTGTTATTTTGGCCCTAATCAGAGGTGCGCAAGTGATCAACAGTGACAGTGTGTGGGTACGCAGAGGAAACAAAGGGTCAATGCGTGGGTACGGAGAGGAAACAAAGGGTCAGTGCGTGGGTATGCAGAAGAGACGAAGGGGAAGTGTGTGGGTACGCAGAGGCGACAAAGGTGGATTGCGTGGGTATGCAGCGCGACAGTGTTTCAGGTGCGTGCTTATTGTTTGAGTACGTGGCGCGACAGTCTTTTTGGATGCGTACCTACTGTGATAATACGCGACGCGATAGTTCTTCTGGGTGCGTGCCTATTGTGTAGTACGCGGCGCGATAGTACATTTTGGTGCGTACTGTACGCAGATCAGTGAAAGGAGCAGTGCGTGGCCACGCAGTATAGCATAAGTAACTCTGCGGGTATACGCAGAGAAGCAGAGGGTGAAGTGAGTAGCGACGCAGGCTAGTAAAAAGAAAACTGCGTATCTGTTTTAAGATCTTCTGTTGGTTGAATTTTTCTTGTGGATAAGGTGTTCTGGGTTCAGTTCTGTTATTGTTGATCTGGTTATTGCAGCTGACTGTATAATTTACTGTACTTGATGATCATTTGATGTATATGGATCCAGTTTGAAAATTTATGAAAAGTGATCCTTGAAAAGAAGTAAGGGGGTTGGTTGCTCCTTCCAAGGGAGAGACTGGAAAACGAGAGAGAGTTGTAGCTCTCTGGCAGGTTGCAGCCTGCGTACTGGTAAAAGGACGCCAGTACAAGACCATTGTAAAGGAAGTCCTAATTTGAAAGAAATAGAGACATATTGCAAGCAGGTGGTTTCACCCACATTGGGGTTCCACCTTATATCTGGTGTTCTTTGATGTGACTGCCTGCTTTTCTTGTTCATGCTCATTATTTATGGTATTGGTATCAAAAATAATTCAAAGTATAAATAAGAAAGATTTGGTAAAAGAATTAGATAATACTGATTCATCCCCCCTCTCAGTATTATTATCAACAATTGGTATCAGAGCAGGTCCTTCTAAAGAAGCTTGATCGCTTGAAGGGAGATCTTTTCATCATGAGCAACTACGAGAAGGAAGCATCTATCAGGCCACCCGTTTTTGATGGGACAAACTTCAATTATTGGAAGGTAAGAGTTACTGCCTATCTTCAATCTCTTGGTACAAAAGTTTGGAACATTGTAGAGACAGGCTATGCTTTTCCTTCAACTACTCCTACAGATGCAGATGAGAAAAAGAAGTATGAAACAAAATGCAAAAGCAATCAGTACCCTATTAGGATGTATATCTCAATCGGAATTCATGAAGGTAATGCACTATAAATCCGCAAAAGAGATATGGGACAAAATTGTCACGAGCTATGAAGGAGATGGACAGGTAAAGCGTGCCAAACTTCAAACTCTCAAGATTCAGTATGAGACTCTCAAGATGTATAATGATGAAAGTGTGGCTAACTATTTTCTTCGGGTAGATGAAGTTGTTAATTGTATGAAAATTTGGGTGAAGAAATAAAAGAGGCTATTGTGGTTGAAAAGGTTCTAAGATCATTGTCCCCCAAGTTTGAATCTAAAGTATCTGCAATAGAAGAAAAGAAAATCTACGAATTCTTACTATGTCTCAGCTACATGGAATTCTAACTGCTTATGAAATGAGAAAGGGAGGTCCATCAGATAGAAGAGAAGCTTTTCAAGGCGTCAGGCAAAGGAGATTATTATGAAGCAAGTCATGTACCAGAAGAAGAAGAAGAAGAATCAAATTTTGTCAAAAATATTCAAAGGGGTTCTGGAAGGTTCAGAGGTAAGTTACCTTTTAAATGCTTTGCTTGTGGAAGAGTTGGTCATTATGCTGCAAAATGTCCTCATAAGGATAAAGGAAAGGAACCTGCTAGATGGAACAAGAAACAGGGTGCAGATAAGAAAAGCTACTACACTCATGAAGATAGTGATGATCTATCAAACAGTGATGAAGATGAACAAGGTAATGAATATAAACTGTTAATGGCATTTGATGATGATGATTATATGAATGCTATAGATGTAGATAACCTTTATGACGAAATTACTGGACTCAAGAGAGTTATAGAAGAAAAGAATATGATCACTGATACTCTACAAATTCAAATTGATGAGAAGGAAAAACCTTTTGAAAAGTTAGAAAGTGAAATTGTTGCTCTTAGAAAAGAGATTGAGAAAACAAAAGCAATTAATCTTAAGTTTGTCAGAGGATCTGAAACTCTAGATGAGATTATCAATGTTCAGCGTTCTCCTAAACAAGACAGGTTTGGGCTATACTGGAGAAACTTCTCAAGCATCCACTTTAAAGAGTTATCTTGAGGTAGCAAAAGGGAGTGAGCAAAAGCACAATGGAGACTATCAGGTAAAACAGGGACAAATTGCAAATAAAGGCCATCAGCAAGCTGTTTTAAGAATGAACAAAGGTTACAACCAGCTATAGGTAAGGTCTTCTCAATCTAGTTCAAGAATGAATAACAATAGAGATTACAATCACGTGGCCGGTAGATTCGATAACCGCAGAAGTTTCTTCAATGGACAATGTTTTTCTTGCCATAACTTTGGTCACAAAGCAGCTCAATGTGTTGCATATAAAACAATCATGACTAGAGAAGCTCAAAAGCAAAGGAGTATGACTGGGATTTCAAAAAGGACCTATAACAATTTTTCAGCTCTTGAAAATGAAGTCGAATGTTCTATTTGCAATAACTTTGGTCATGGAGATTCTGAATGCAGGAGCAAGTTACAGCAGAAAAAGGAACAATGTTCTAATTGCAATAACTTTGGTCATAAAGATTCTGAATGCAGGAGCAGGTTACAGCAGAAAAAGGAACAAGTTTCAAGCACCAAAACATGGAGAATAAAGGAACCTCAAACAGAAAGATGTGGGATAGCGTTTTATGCAGAGGGACAAGAAAATCTATGGTACATTGACAGTGGATGTTCAAAGCATATGACAGGTGATAAAGAAAAACTTGAGTCATATTCTGCTCTAGAAAAGGGAAAGAAAGTCTCTTTTGGAAATGATACTCCTGCTACTATAAAAGGAAAGTGTATTGCTCAGTTAAAAGAAAAGGTCAAGGTTGAAATGTTTTGTATGTTGATGGATTGAAACATAATCTTCTAAGTGTCAGTCAGATGTGTGATCAAAGAACCGAGGTGATATTCAGATCAAATGGATGTATTGTTCGTGATCTTGATACAGGTGAAATAGTGATCAAAGGCAAAAGAACTCCAAATAATTTGTACATATTTGAAGAAGGACAACAACAATGCTACCTAAGCAAGGAAGATGAGCACTGGTTATGGCATCGGAGGTTGGGTCACCTAAGCTTTTTACAAATAAGGAAAGCATGCAAATATCAGGCAGTTCGCGATCTTCCAGATATCAAAATCCCTGACAGCACCATATGCAAATCATGTCAGTTTGGAAAACAGACCAGAACTAACTTTCCAGAGAAAGAAGGATCAGCTAGCATGCCTCTTGAGCTAGTTCATACAGATACATGCGGTCCGTTCAGTAAAAGAACACCTAGAGGAGAAGAATACTTGATATTATTCATTGACGATTTCTCCAGATTTGTCTGGTTAGGACTTATGAAGCACAGAGATGAAGCATTCTAAAAATTCAAATCCTTCAAAGCCATGGCTGAAAAACAATCAGGTCACAAAATCAAGTGCCTCAGATATGACAGAGGTGGGGAATTTACTTCAAATGAATTTTTCGATTTCTGTGAAGAACATGGGATAAGAAGAGAATTCTCTACAGCAAGAACTCCTCAGCAAAATGGAGTTGTGGAAAGAATGAACAGAACAATTCAACAAATGGCTCGTGCTATTCTTGATGAATCAGGAACTCCCGCCACCTTCTGGGGTGAAGCTGCTCATGCTGCGGTTGTTATTCTCAATAAAACAAATGTCCGGGTAAATAGCACTCAAACTCCTCATGAGCTCTGGAATGGTACGACTCCTATGGTAAAGCACTTCAAAATCTTTGGGAGCAAATGTTATATTAATAAAACTAATGAGCAGCTTGGAAAACTTGAACCTAGAGCAAATGAAGGCATTCTTCTTGGTTACTCTCCACACAGCAAGGCATACAAATGTTACAATAAAAGACTTGGCAGAATTGTT
>APFE031112003.1:0-83835 GCA_000404065.3 Pinus taeda | reverse complement strand
ATTCTACAACAGGAAATTGAAACCTAGGGAGACCAAGATTAAGCTGTTTGGACTTCCCTTTAACTGAAAATTCTTCAAAAGTGGAATAACTCATCAAAATTGGAATACAACAGAGGCAGTTAGACTAGCACACTCTCATGGACACTTCTTTGGCCTCATTAACAAATATGGGACATTGCAGCATGCAAAGTATGATATATTTGGTATGTAGAAATGTCGATCATGAAAGATGAATACCTGCTATGAGCAGGAGGCTAATAGTACACCCTAGACAAATACCTTGAAGGTCCACCAGCTCACCGTGAGGATCGTAGATAACCCATGCCATGGACGAATGATGCGAGCACTGTGACATGCACCATCAACGAAACTGACATAAGGTACGACAGACATCTGCATTAGAAGAAAAAAGGACACAATAAGTGGCAAATGTTTACACACCAAGCCAAACATGTACAAAATGAAAAACACACTTATGTACACAACAATGCATGAAAAACTCATGCATAGTATTTCTTAAGATAAAGCCCATTTTGGGGCTTATCTAAAGGGTTACTATTCTGGATTTAAATAGGAACACAACAAATTACAGAGATAACCATAAACATGAAGATGCAGTAGAAATAATACTTCATTTCACTAATGTAAAATACTGAAATATGAAGAATTGGAAATAAACCAACTAGGGTGATGGTAGCTTATCTCTGAGAGGATATGTGGTGGCTACATGCCCCTGAACTATGTTACAATGAGTCTCAAAGACATGTTTATTGTTGACAAACAATGAGAAACAATGGAAAACCCTTAACATCCCAAAAGCCAACCCTAGAAGATGAAGCACCAAATTATGGGCCCCGTTTTGGGTAAGTTGGTAGATTAGCTTCCTGGGGTTGTAACTTTGGCACCTGATTTTTGTTTGATGTGTAAAATAGCTTTTTAGAAATATATATCCAAGAACTGTAACTCTCGGAAGAGAAACATCGGTCCATGGACCGATGTTTCTCCCATATTTCCCAAAAAATGTTTGTTTAGGGCTTCAAAATGGCTTCAAAAGTTCAGGACCTGAAAAACTGCTAATATTAGTAAATTGTGCTAGAATTACAAAAACTAAGAAACTGAAAGAGAGGGTTTTGGGGGTCCAAATGGAATAGGTGGGTGGCCACCAACATCCACATGGATTATTCCTCCCCCCTCAGGAGGCAATGGTCTCCATTGCATTGAGTTCCTCCATCTACTGAGCTTGGTCCTTGGTGAGTGGTTCTGCATTCTCTGATGTCTCCAGTAATGGCGGGAGGCGTGGTTGAGGGCATTTCTCGTTGAACACTTAGTGTAAGTGAAGGAATGGAAGAATGTTGTGCTCCAAAGAATTGTTTCCTATAGCCTTGGTAATGCTGTAAGGACCGTGTCATAGTGGTCTGAGCTTCTGATAGGCTCTTGTAAGGCGTTCTTTCTGCAAATGCAACCTAACATTATCGCCCACTTGAAACTTGTCTGGTACCCCTATGGGTGACGAGAAGATGCTCCTGTGTTCTTTCATGACCATATCCCTTTGTTGCTACTGCTGCATGTAGGAACATTCGTGGGGGTCATGGATGTGGCTATGATCTTCCCCTTACTTTGGGAGCGAACCAAATAGAAAATGAATTTCCCACTCCGGGAGACGATCTTGTTGCATTTCTTAATTGAGACCAAAGAGGTGGTGGTAGGTGGGGATACCTCTGGTATCCTGTATAATGAATTACCGAAATTAATAATAACAACACAAGGCCTTGACTCATACACAACATGTCGCCTCCACAATTATGGCTAGCGTAATAATACATCACAAACATCCAGAGGTGTAACATCACACAATACCTTGTCTCTGAAGGGTTTGATGTTGTAGGGTAGGCGACACTGCTAGCAAACATGGAGATCTCATCCTTGGTGAAGCCACCCAATACTGTACAGTTGTGGGTGTGGTGTAGTTGGTAGGCCCAACCGCTTCATGACCTCTGCTGGAATGAGGTTCTTATGGCTAACACTATCAATAATGAATTGTAGCGGTGAACCGTTCACCCACTTTTGTGAGTGGAAAAGACGCTCCCCCTCCTTTCGATCTTTGGGCTCATTCTTCTGGGTCTTGGTGGTGGAAACATTGATGCTAGGTTCCACCTCATTGATCTGCTTCCCTTTTTCATTCCCCTTGTCGGGTTTTGTCTCAAGGTTATATCATGCATCTGATTCTGAAGCCTTCAACGCGGCCACCAACGACTGCCTGGTTTGACACTCACTTGTGTTGTGAGTGGGGCTCTTATGGAACTCACACCACTTTCCTATGTCCTTCCTCGACGGGTTATCTTGGATCACCCTACCTTGGCTTTTTCCTTTGGCCTTTGGATTCATAGATCCAAAGTCTTGCTTCTTTTGTTTGAACTTTTTCTTTATTTTGACAGCGTATCGGTATGTCGTGCCGAGCAAGGAGATGTTTAGGAACTCCATCTCTTCGTGGATGTATCTATGTAGGCATCCACAATATTTGAGTACTAGATGTAGCTTAGAATCTTTGATACCCAACTGTGTGTGAAGAGTATGAAAAATGTTGGTGAACTTTGGCAAATCTTGGTCCCATCCCTGTCACAGCGTGGTCCACTTTATGTATTTGTCCTCATAGCTTTTCAAAGGGTAGTACTTCTCCGTGATGGCATCCCGAGAGGAATTCCAAGTGGGTGCGGCTGAGAACAATGACTCTGTACTTTCATCCTTCTCCTCACAGTAGGTTTCCCACCAGTCCTTGACATGGGGGCTAATTTGAAAAGAGTGAAAACAATATTTTCTGGACTTGAAATTTCATGAACAAAAAAATACCCTTCTAGAATATTTGATGTAGGTTAACCCGATAATGCAATATAAATCAAAGTAGAATACAATAACCTACTTCTACTATCAATTTGTGGAAGTTTAAAGATCGAGCTAAACAATATAACCAGAAGAAGAAGAATCAATTGCAATGCACATGAAAATACTTTGGGGAAAGCCTCTGCTAAAAACCCCACACTATTGTATGATCATACAAGGTGGAAACATACAAAGCCTTAGCTCTCACAGCTAGCCAGCTCTTAATACAATCCTCACAGATGCTCATAGGAAATCTTGGCTTCTCTCCAGCCCTCCTCTCTGCCCTCCAAGCTCCTATTCCCTTGCGTTGTTCCTTGTGGATGATTCACCTTCAACCAAGTGGAAAACCTGATCTCACACACTGTCAGAATTGTGCAATCCTCAAGGAATGATTCCTTGACTACATGCATGAGTTTTCTTTATAAGAAAACACATGCATCTAATAGTACACTGTCCTTGACTTTACTCTCAACTGGGTATTTTTCATAATAGACAAGCATGAGTTTCTGATGAGGGAATCTTTAGTTAACTAGAGGCACTAGTTGAGTGCATGTATGCATCAACTGACTATTAACTCATCATTAGTTCCTCAAACAGTTTGGAACTAATTTAAATGGACTTAACTCAGTAAGCTAGGTTAATTAATTACAACTCAAATATAACTCAATCTTATCTCCTTAATTTAAGGGATAACTCTTGCATGACTTCAGAAAGACTTCTAACTTGAATTTCTCCAACTAATTGATTCAAAATAAATCAATTAATTATTTCGAAGTAGTTGTTAAGACTAAATTCGATTTTAACTCACAATTTAATTGAAGGACAAATTAAATTGGAATATTATTGTTTCCATATTTCAACACTCCCTCTCAACAAGAAAGGGATTATCTTCCAACGTGATTTTGTATCTATGGAACTCAAATTTACACTTTGAAAATGCCATTGTCAAAATGTCAACATCTTTCTCCTCTATCAAAATATACTACAACAAGATGATCCTGTCGACCTGTGAAAAGCCACGGGCAACAAATATTTCCTTATGCTTCTCCACACTACCATCAACAGCTTCCTTTACCTTGTAAAGCCAATGGGAACTCACAACTGACTTGCTCTTTCGTCTCAGAACCACGTCCCAAACACTATTACGAACTATGGAGTCATAATCCTTCAGCATAGCATCAATCCATATTGGCTATTGCAGTACTTCTTCAAAGGAAGATGGTTTGGTCTCAACACATTCCCTAGTAAGGGCCAAGTATCTATTTTACCTCTTAGGTGGCCTCCTCTGTCTGCGCTGAGAAGATGGTGCTCCCACATTCTCTCTTACATCCTTCAACAATCTATCAGATTCTCTTGTGTGCTTCCATCAATCTCTGGAAGACTCTGCCTGAGTGTATATCTCCACTCCTGGAACCTCTGAATGCGACTGCTCCACATCAATCTGAGGCTCCTCCTCCTTAGGAACCAATAGTTCCTCGACAACCTATAGTTAGAGCTCCCTCTCAAGGGAAATTCGCATGGCCTTCTACTCATGAAACTTGAGATCTCTACGAACCATTGTCCTCCGACTGGTAGGCAAGTACACCCGATATTTGTGAGGTGTATCAATGTACCCCACAAATGTTCCCAACTACGTTGTCAGCTCAATCTTCTTTCATGCATCCTTTGTCACATGGAAATATGTCGATGAACCAAAGATATTGAAGTGACCCACATCTGGAATCTTACCAGAGAAAGCTTCCTCTAGCATCTTCATCCCAAGTATGTGATGTGGGCTTCTATTTTGCAAATAGACCGATGTGTTACATGCCTTAGCCCATAACTGAATTGTTACATGCAACATCGTCTATGTTGCCCCTATAATAGTTATGTTCTTCCTCTTGGCCACCCCATTCTATTGTGGGTTATGAGGTGTCGTAAGCTCTCATTTAATTCCTTCCATTGCATAGAAGTACTTAAACTCTTGAGAGACATATTCTCCACCGTTGTCGCTTCTCAAGGCCTTGAGCTTCTTCCATGACTCCTTCTTGACCAAAGCTTTGATCTCACAAAACTTTGTGAAGGTTTGTTCCTTCTTCTACATGAAATAAATCAAGCATTTATGAGAATAGTCATCAATGAAAATCACATAATGCCTTTGCTTTGTTGTGGATGCCATCGAGAATGGTCCATACACATCAATATGAACTCACTCTAAGATAGTCTTTTCTCGACTATCTAAATCACGAAAGGAAGAATTAGTGTACTTTCCCAAGGTACAGCCTTTGCATGTGTCAACTTGCTCAAGTTTACCTTTGGGAAGTCCTGTAGATATCTGTTGCATTATCTTCAAAGCCGCATGATGAAAATGGTCCAACCGCCTATGCCACAACTCGCCAATGTCTTGGCTTTGCACCAATTTTTCTTTCATATGAAATGTTGCAAAATCATCTACCTCTATTTTATAGAGATTCTTCACCCAAATCCCTATCCTCTTTGTCTGACCCATGGCTATGCGTCGTAGGAATGCCTTTCCTTTACTGAAGACAACATCGTATCCTTTGTCCTCCAACATCACGACCGATACCATGTTCTTCTTCAGTCTAGGCACATACATCACATCTGTCAAGATGATAGGAGCTCCATGATCCCTCTGAAAAGCAATTGCGCCCACTCCTAAAACAATATACCTTCCGTTGTCACCCATCTCTATGTGCATGTTAAGGTCTTTCTCCTCCAAGGCACTGAATAACTTCTCATCATCGGTCATGTGGAATGAGGCTCCACTGTCAAGATACCAAACACAACCCATCATCGATGACACCATGCATGCGATGAGGGTAATGTCCATTGCAAACTGAGAGGCTAATGCCTCACCTTTCGATCTTTCCAAGGATCCCTTCATGGACTTCTTCAATGGGAAATTATTCGCATAATGTCCCATCTTGTGACAATTAAAGCATCTCACTTTAGACATGTCACCCTTCGTCCCTCTATGATAAGAATTCAATTTGAAATGGGAAGCCTTCCTCTTCCTTTTCCTTGCCTTACTTGCTAAGGCCAAATTTTCTTCATCATCATTGTTAGGTGAAGAACCATCTCATGTGCTCCTCTTGATCTCCTCCTGCATAAGATCCGACCACCGTCATTCCCAATCTGGCAATTTCTCCCTTCCATTCACAGAGTCCTGGTAGCTATTCTAACTCTTTGGAAGGCTAAGGAGAGCAAGGCTCACCATATTATCAGTGGAAGTAGTTATTCCGACACTGCCAAGCTCATCTCTGTAGGTGGTGAGTTTGTTCAGATATGTGGAAATAGTATCACCCTTCTCCATCTTGATTCTTCGAAGCTTATCCTTGAGCGCCAATTTCCTCTGGTCATTATTGTTCTGGTAGAGTTCCTTCAATGCCTTCGACATTGAAAATGGAGTATTCTTACCATGGAGAATTGAGACAATATGGTCTTGAACTCCCTTAAGGAAGATCTATGTCGCCTTCCTTACACACTTCTTCCACTTAGCCAACACTTGTGCATTAGTTGAAGCTAGCTTTGGGATTTCTTGATCAATCAATTCCTTCAAGCCATTATCTTCTAATACATCCTCCATTCTATCTTTCCATGTTATGTAATTCGAGCTACCTTCCAAGGAATACTCGAGTCTCAAGCCATAGAATGCCATTGGCCAACCTTGAAGTAGGATATGAATAATATTTTCACCTGCAACCCTGAACTTCAAACTTCGAATTCTCTTCTCAGTATATTGTCCACAACTCTGATACCACAGAAAATCTCTACAAATCCAGCTTTGATACCATGTAGAATATTTGATGTAGGTTAACTTGATAATGCAATATAAATCAAAGCAGAATATTGTAGCCTACTTCTACTATCAATTTGTGGAAGCTTAAAGATCGAGCTGAACAATATAACTAGAAGAAGAAGAATCAATCGCAATACACATGAAAATACTTTGGGGAAATCCTCAGCTAAAAAACCCACACTATTGTAATATCATACAAGGTGGAAATACATAGGAATTATACAAAGCCTTATCTCTCACAACTAGTCAGCTCTCAGTACAATCCTCACAAATGCTCACAGGCAATCTTGGATTCTCTCCAGCCTTCCTTTTGCCCTCCAAGATCCTATTTCCTTGTGGATGATTCACCTTCAACCAAGTGGAAAACCTATTCTCACACATTGCCAGAACTGCACAATCGTCAAGGAATGATTCCTTGGCTGCATGCATGAGTTTTCTTTATAAGAAAAAACATGCAACTGATAGTACATTGTCCTTGACTTTGATCTCAACTGGATCTTTCTAAGAATAGACATGCATGAGTTTCTAATGAGGGAATCATCAGTTAACTGGAGTAGCACTAGTTGAGTTCATGCATGCATCAACTGACTATAACTCACCATTATTTCCTCAAATAATTTGGAACTAATTTAATTGGACTTAACCTAGTAAACTGAGTTAACTAATTAAAACTCAATACAAATCAGTCTCATCTCCTTAATTTAAGGGATAACTCTTGCATGACTTCAGAAAGACTTCTAACTTGAATTTATCCAACTAATTGATTCAAAATAAATCAATTAAATATTTCCAAGCAGCTGTTAAGACTAAATTTGATTTTAATTCTCAACCTGAAGATCAATGGGGGAATTTGTGATGTTATTCTGATTAAAATAAATTTTTAGACGTTTGGACACAACTTGTTTTTTCAATTTTAAAGAGTTGAGAAAAAACAAAAGATGACTCTAGCCGCCTTCAATTTTTATTGAGCTTGAAGTGACAAGTGCTCAGAGGTCCTTTTCCTTTAAGGAGTCTGAAAAGGAGCAAAATGGACTTCTCTGGAGATCTAGGCAGAGAGGATTACCAAACCAATCGTAAAACTGCAAAATACTTTTTACGGTACATCAGTCAGTCTTCCCGAATGCTGTGTTTGGTGCATTATGATCGATAGGGTGGCAGACACAACTTCCTAAGGATAAAGGATGTAGCCTATTGTGGTCTCCCAATATATACGCGATGGTACATGAGAGTACAAGTCCGTACTGGCACTTGTCATCTCAGAGTGGAGGAATCACCCAACTAGCACTGAAAGCAACAGTTACCAGGCTTTACGACGCCGGAATACGTCCCTAGCCTAGACCTATAGATGTTGTGCGTTAAGTTACAAAGCGTTGTTAGATTCATTGGATTTATTTTAAGTTGATCTTGGTTAACAGTTTGCCTTTCAGGTTCACCACGTGATGTATGTATAATTCTTAAATGCAGTCTAAGATGATAAACATACATTTTATCTTCTTTCAGCAATGAAAATCCTAACTATTAAAGGGAAGAAAGTCAAGCATCTTTACTTCACAGAGCACAGAGCACACGCTAAAATGCACAGTCCTAAATCAAGCCAAGCATTCAAAATGCAAATGCACATGCATGTATTTGCTTTTTTTTAGATCTCTTAATGTGTGAATGACGTTAAGAAAGCTATGTGCAAAACAAAATTACTTTTAAAGCGACTGTACTCAACAAAATTCTTTTTCAAAACGAAGTGAAAGCAAGAGAGACACTTTGCGATTTTGAAATGGAAATTTCTTTTCGACACTTTAAAACTAGTAATTCAAATCCTATGCAATAGTAATTATATAATCGACTATCTAAAACAATGGAATTTCTTTCTAAAACTAAAAACGACATCTACGACACTTTCATATCCAGAGACGACGGTTCGACTATGCTACTTTTTGCAAAAGAGAACTAAAACGACGCACAATACATAAAAACGTTTATAGTTCTTTGCACTAAGGAGGCGGAATAATGCAAGAGAAGGGGGTTTTCATAGAAGTACACTGACTATAGACAGCAAAACTCTTGAATAAGACTGAAAACAGTGAGAAAAATCCACAGTCAGAGGGTAAAGTCAATCCTCCCTGACCATCGCACCTGTTACATAGTGAACTCAGTATGCGGTGCACCTACTCCATTTGGGAAGTGCGATGCATACAGGCTGCCTTGAAGGCAGGGTGCGATGGTAGCAGTGTGAGACTTTGAACGAGATTTCACTCACAGTTTTCAATCTAGTTCAGGTGTTTAAGTTGAATAAGTAAAGATCAATGTATGTAAAACACAGGGGTGATCTAAGAGCTTACTAGAGCCACCACTTAGGGCAATTAGATTGCTTGCAGATCTATTGTTTAATTCATAAACAAAACACGGAGATTGACTGAAGCAGCGTTGATCTACTTTGCATTTGTATGACAAATGTAGTTTGAAGGCTTGCTAGCTTGACTTCAGGCTCCGTCTGTATGTTTATAAAAGAAACAAGGATAGATAAGGTAAAAAATAATCTAGTCGCTCCCCAGTGGAGTCACCATTTTGTTATACGGGAATAGTGTCCATTCAGATGTTGCTATTCCCACCAAGATGGGTGGCTATCTTAGAAACAAACAATCAAAGTCTACTATTGATTCCTTTTATGAAAATAGATGAGAGGAGAACCAAGAGGGCCAACATGAGTCTTGTGCTCGATTTCCTCTCTTTCTTGATAGAGTTTTACCGCTTGCTCTTTGTCTACTCAGCTTCAAAAGGACCTGTAGAATCACAACAACATACTACTATGCAAGAAAAAAAGATCTAAGTTCATAAATAATGCAGGATCAAATGTGTATTAACCATATACAAGCATATATAAACAAGTACACAAGAATATGGAAGGAAACAAGAATAGCTTTATTCAGATAAAAAGTAACAAGAATATTACAACCATGTGCTCTGACCCAGCATCATCCTCTAGCTAAGAAGCCCTTCTTCACCTCAAGCAAAGCAAAATCACCCAACGTTGTGAATGTACACCAAAATACCAAGAACACTTCTCTATAAGATACAAAATTCCAGCCTCCGGATCTCTGTGATGAGGGATCCATATATGGATGATTACAGAGAGGTGAGTCATCTTTTGGGATCTTGATTAGTGTCTTCTCTCTGATAGTTCCTCCTTCCACTTGGAGAATGATGATCTCTTACTCATCCTTGGTTGAAAATGGAGTGGCAAGTGTCAAAGGGGAAGCATCTGGAAGATTCCATGATCTTCCATCTCACATTTTTTTCCCTGCCATTTGTCCATTCCCGACCATCACACCCTACAGAGGAGAAAAATAGTATGCATCACACCCTGTACATTGGGAAGGTGATATGCATCACACCCTCTACATTGAGCTTTCAGTATGGTCTAGTTTTGACCATTTATGAGAATTTTTCAGTGGAGAACTTCTGGGAGATGATGTAATCAGTTGACCTTGTTCCTTTATGCAATGAAGCAACACTTTTAGGGACTTAAGAGCCCTTATTTTATGGACATTTGTGATTGGGGTTGAAGTGCCCAAAAATGTCTATAACAACTATCTATTCCATTTACTGCAAAACATCTCCCCAAATATCTTGTTCCTCAAGAAGACCATCAATTTGAATGTTTATACATCAAAAGCTCACAATCCATCTCCTGCACATCCAAACTCATAATCCATAGACCTCAACATAGAGAATTCACATGGCAAAATCGAAGATGGAGGGGAATAAAAAATATTAAATCACATCATGTAATGTGCAAGAGGATTAGCTCGAGTAAATTATAGCCCTCAATAGCCCCATCTCACAAGGCATATTCCACTATTGTCAATTATCATCCATTGATAAAAACAAAACGTAAAATTATGCAGGCTTACTTATGCCATGATTTGAAATAAGTGTGCTAGTCAATAGGAAAAAAATTAATGTGATTGTGCTAGTAAATGGGCAAACATTTATTAATGTGGTTGTGCTAGTCAATGGGCTAACATCTCATGTGATTGTGCTATTCAATGAGAAAACATGTGACATTAACCACATTTATAAGTCATTTGAGATAATTAACTCACCAAAGTTTACCTATTTCTCATATAGACTAGCATGACTTTTATTCATTTTTAAATCAATGAATGATATTAAAGGCCAAAAAAATATACTTCATGTAAACATTGAACATTGTGCAATCATGATTAAAGTTTAGTGGATCATTAATGTCGTATGCAAAATTCTTAGAAAACCTCACAGTGGACCCCAAATGGTCAAATTCAATTCTGGGCATCTGGACCCCAAATGGTCAACTTCAATTCTGGGCATCTGGATTGCTGTACCCACTGTTGCACTTTGTGGACCAGGAGGAATAATAGTTCGATTCACCTCACCATCCGCTTCCAAAGCTCTCATAGCATCGAGAGTCCGCTCTCTCAGATATACGTTACGGGTATTTGCAGCCATGTTTCCAAATGAACTAACTCGAATATACAAGAATCTCCCGCACTCTCGAATCTACCTATACCCTTCTCTGGATTCAACTCGTCTTCTTAGATATCTTTAAGATGAAATGATAAGGACATTAATTTCGAAAGTGCATGTGTCTAAATAGTGTTCACGGTTGGGTTAGGGTTATGATGGTTTGGATAGCCGACCATGTTGCATGTCGAGTTCACTTAATGCATTTTTATCAAATATATAATTATAATAAAAGGTTAGTTAATGTAATTCTTAAAAAAAATATGTAATTCATTAAAAATAAAATTTATGATCTATCAAAATTTTAAGATGACACTCCAGCATGGTTGTACTTTTAAGAAACCTTTAGATGGACACGTATAAAATTGTTTATAATTACCTATTACTAAAATGTAATATATAAAATAAATATTATATGTAAAGTAATATATGGAGATAAATAGAAAGCTTTATTTAAATATGTTAAAAAAATAAGTGGAGTTGTGTTCATGGTAGGGATGTATAGATAACCATAGATTATTTAAAATAAAATTGTTTCATATCTACATTTATATGGCCTTTGGAAGGAAGTGGTGAGATCTTGGGTTCCAATCTTATACTACCTCCGAGGTTGAGAGGTGAATAATGGACATGTCAAATAGAAAATGAGAGAGTCCTACCAAGCTTCAAAAAAAAATGTTCCATATCTACTTAATGGATATTAATAAACATCTATGCAAGTGCAAAATGACCAAATCTAACAAATCCTTACTTGTAAATAATGATCATGATTGTTGTGGCTTATGCCAAAAACTTCAAAGCTTAAGAGCCTCTAGATGATAGCTTTTTGGATGAGTTTATGGAGATTTTTGAAGAGTAACTAATAGGCATGCTATGATTATTGAGATAATGATAGAACGGTAATTAAAGTGGATGTGACATTATCATTAAATTCATAATAAATCCTCAAAGGATTTGACATGTCAAATCAAAACTTAAGGTTTATTGGAGGGAAATGCTCTGTGATAAAACAAGATATCTAAAACAAGAAAGTAGTGAGCACCATTGAATTATATTGCAAAAAGTAGAATATTAGACACACAAGATATTTAAAACCAGAAAGTAATGAATATCATTAAATGAATATTGTAAAGTAGTAAATTAGAGAGACATATGGTATTGTCATTTTCTATGCATTCATAATTCTTCTCAGATTGCATTTCCATAGAATTACTCAACCCACTAATACATTAACATTCCTGATACATTCTAGCATTTAAGATGTTCCAACTTATAAATGTGCATTATTCAAATATATGAAGGCCATACCATTGCCCAGGCATATTAATATTAAATGACATAGTGAGTTTGCTCTCGACCAAAACCAATTTAGTAAGGTTATGAAAAGATAGACAACTCAATCGTATCCCCATCCCAAGACGTGAAACAATTTATATGTAATCAATCACTAATGGATGTAAATTTACACTGTTGGTTTTTACCGTTTTTATAAATATAGGGAATTTCGTAATACTGTATCTTAAGAAATTTTAATCAATCTTAACTTTTTATTTTATTATAAAATTTCAATATTCATTTGTTTTGTTTTTAATGTTGATAAGTAAAATTCAAATTATGAATTAAGTATATATTCACCTTTAATAAATTTGTTTTTATAGTTGATAAGTAAAACTCAAATTATGAATTAAGTAGATTTGAATTATACAATTTAAATTGAGTTTTGGTTATGCCATATATTAGAATTTAAAAGTGTAAATAAAAATTTGAAAATACAAAATTAGAATTTAAAAATGCAAAACTAGATTTTGAAAATATATAAACAAGGTTTTCAAAATGTTAATATGAAATGTTATAAAATATCTGAAAATTAAATTATTTGCTTAAAACCAGAATCAAACTTATATATACAACTAATTTCCAAATGGTATAAATTATTAAAAACATTTGTCCACTAAATATCAAATATTTTACAATAAGTAGGGATTTTTATTTATAACTTTTGGTAATATCAAATTTGACAATGGCAAATATTCAAATATGTGTTAGTCACTCTATTGTAGTGTTTCCTTTTATGTATTAAAAGAACCCACTTAAGATTGTGGATGATAAACAATATCAACAATATAAATGACTAGTAAATATTCTATTGATAGAAACAAAACCTGCCAAATTTTGATCTATGTTGCAATCATAGTTAGAGAGCGAAAGAGAGAGAAATAATCTCACAAAGCCTAGAATGCAAACCACATATGTAAAGAATAATTTAATAATAACAGTGTGAAGAGAACAAATAAATGTGAGGAGTCCCCCATTATGGGATGGGTTCTTATCCTCAAACTTTTCGGATAATGCATAAACCCAACAAAAATATGTTGTGCCACAATGAAAATAATTATGGTTACAGTAGTGAAAATAATCAAAAGTGAATAATGAATTGAAAACCCTCATATTTATAACAAAATATTGACTTATCCTCCAATAATTAGCAATAATAAAATATTATTGATGCCATTCTTTTAATTACCACTTGAAATATTTTATTATAGTTGTTTAGAAGGGAAAGAGTATTTATATTATTATTTTGAAATAACAAATAAATAAATGATTTATTTATTATGTCAATGAATTAGTTAAGGAATAATAAGGAAATAATGATTTATTTAATTATTCCTAATAAATTTAGTCAAATTTAACAAGGAATAGTAATTGATTAATGATTAATTAGTTATTCTTAGAGAAAAATAAGAAAATTAATGATTTATCTCATTATTTTTCATGATTTGGTCAAACTTGACAAGGAATAATGATAAGACAATGGTTAAAATAATTATTTCTTGAAGAAAATGAAATAAATAATGATTTATTTAATTATTCTTCATGGGTTTAACTGTAAATTACTTAAAAAAGGTACTTAGGTAATTTCTCATAGCGAAAGCAATTTTACTAGGGTAAAATTGGCTTTACATGGTATACTTCGATCCATCTAGTGAATTAGGCTAGATGGTCAATTTTTTTGTGATAATTGATTGTCGCCCAATGTACTTGTGTTAGGAGAAAAATTTATGACCGAAATACGTTGTAAAGACACAATCACTTAGGTAACACATGGGAGTCAAGGAGAGAGGGAAAGACCAATGAAGCTGAAGCTGAGAGAGGATAGTGACAGAGGGGACGAGACTATTGCAAGTCTCCTTTTATGTTCTGGTACCGGACCTCAATGAGGGAGGGGAGGCATACCCATACCTGCCAAGATAACTTAGAACAAAAATAATGGCTCACCTAGAAATCTGAATGTGAGCAATAAACACATGAGTGAGGACTGAATGCAATAATATCTCACTACATGAGATATAATGACCCTTCCCTCAATAGAATGATTTGGTAATATCAAATTTGACAATGTCAAATATTCAAATATGTGTTAGTCACTCTGTTGTAGTGTTTCCTTTTATATATTAAAAGAACCCACTTAAGATTGTGGATGATAAACACTATCAACAATATAAATGACTAGTAAATATTCTATTGATAGAAACAGAACCTGCCAAAATTTTGATCTATGTTGCAATCACAGTTAAAGAGTGAAAGAAAGAGTAATAATCTCACAAAGCCTAGAATGCAAACCACATATGTAAAGAATAATTTAATAATAACAGGTGTGAAGAGAACAAATAAATGTTAGGAGTCTTCTTATTGGAATGCAGAGGTTGTTTGACTTTGTATAGATTCTTATTATCTAATCATGTGAAGAAAAGACAAAGTTACAAGAATACAAGTTTAAATGCCTCACAAATGTACAGTTGTTGAGGCTCAACTGCAAATATGAGGACATGGAATATTTTGTGTGGAGTATACAAAATCTTCTCAATTGATGCCCTTGCATTGCAAGACCTTAATCAGGGTATACAAATTTTATCAATAGGACACATATGGCTTGAGATTAATGTGGTATTATCCTCTAACCATCTTAGTCACTTTTATGTTAAATTAATGGGAGTGTAAGACTCCTCCATTCATTATTTAAATCATAGACATGATACTAGTAGATTTGAGTGAGATTGTGGGTGAGGTTCTCTAAATTAGACCTACTTATCCAGTTGATTGTGCTATTATTTATTCTCAAGCACCATAGGATGTGATTCCTAATGGATGGAAATAATACCTTGTGAATTTATTAAAATGAGTCTCCCAGACAAGCCTTCTTCTACTTATGTTTTGGGGAACACATATCACCTTATCGTTCTAAACATCAAAATCCAATAGCCAAGCTCATTCGTATACCTCTTTAATATTTCTACTTTCCAAATAGGTTGAATGATCCTAAATTCAGAGGCAAAGTACCAACCTTCTCTTCATGCAATCTCAAAACAACTCTGAGGGCCAACCCACCTTCATTGGATGAACAAAAGGTATTAGCACATCTATTTAGGGTGCATATTTATGTTCATTTGTGGATTCTTCACCACAAGTGTACACCACAATGATGATTTGGTTTTGTGCTTGTGCTGAGGTGAGAAACGACATTTTATGAACAATGCTGCTCAATGTTCCTTGAACAGAGTTTGGATTATTATAATCTTTGTTGGCATGTGAAGGTTTTTCAGACCTTGTATATTCTCATGATGTAGATGTATTGATTAAATTAGTGAAATTGGCACATATTTTCATTACCAAATTTCCAAATTCTATAAAAAAGGGTTGAGAAAAGTTTTGATGAGTGAACTCCAGTGTTTTTTTAGAGGTATAAGCCATGCTTCTTTCAAGTCAAATTTCTAGTGCTACATTTCTCAGGGTACTTCAAGACTTGTGCTCTCTTTCTTCCTCACTTAACGAGGGAAAGGATGATTAGGTACCAACTTATATATATGATGATGAAAGTGTTATTATAATCACGAGTCTAAATTTAGCTGTTGAACTTCTATTGCATAAATTGGGTCTCTACATCAGTAAGATAGAAAAAATGGTCATCTTCATTGTCTACTGTACCTTTTGTTAGATTTGATTGAGATTCTAGGTGATTTTCTAAAAATTAGACCTGTTTATCCATTTGACTGTCCTATTATCTATTCTCAAGCACATGACAATGTGATTCCTAATAGACAAAAATAATACCTTGTGAATTTATTAAAATTAGTCTCTCAAACAAACCTTCTTCTACTTATGTTTGGAGAACACATATCACCTGATCATTCTAAACAACAAAACCCAATATGCAAACTCATTCCTATTACTCTTAAATTTTTATCCTTTCCAAATAGGCTGAATGATACTAAATTCAGAGGTAAAGTACCAGCCTTCTCTTCATGCAATCTCAAAACAACTCTGAGGGCCAACCCACCTTCATTGGATGAACGGAAGGTATTAGCACATCTATTTAGGGTACATCTTTATGTGAATTTGTGGCTTCTTCAGCACAAGTGTACACCACATTAATGATTCGGTTTTGTGCTTGTGTTGAGGTGAGAAATGGAATTTTATGAACAATGCTACTCAGTATTCCTTGAAGAGAGGTTATATTGTTATAATCCTTGTTGGCATGTGAAGGGTTGTCAGACCTTGTATATTCTCATGATGTAGATGTATTGATTAATTTAGTGAAACTCGCACCTCCCTGTTGACATATTTTCATAACCAAAATGCCAAATTCTATAAAAAAAGGTTGAGCAAGGTTGCAGTGAACGAACTCTAGTGTTTTTTTTGAGGTAGAAGCCATGCTTCTTTCAAGTTAAATTTCTAGTGCTACATTTCTCATGGTACTTCAGGGGTTGTGCTCTCTTTCTTCCTCACTTAACGAGGGAAAGGATGATTAGATACAAACTTATAGATATCATGATGAAAGTGTTATTATAATCATGATTATAAATTTAGTTGTTGAACTTTGTGGCAACAACTGGGTCTCTACATCAGTAAGATAGAAAAATTGGTCATCTTCATTGTCTATTGTACCTTGTGTCTTTTGATGCTAATGAATGTTTACTCCCTCTACCCCCTAGCACAAAGAAGATACTTCCATATATTGACATATTTTTGTAATATGTGAAAATTTGCAACCTCATTAAATGATACTTACACAACTAGAATACAGTAGTACTACCTGTAGAGAGATAAAATCAGCTGCAAGTTCATCTGATTCCTCAGTTCTCAAGATACTAGCCCATTGTAAGAGATACCTCAATGAGTTAAAACTCAATCCATGGACCATTGAAGAGTTAGATCCAGCATTAAATATTGTAATGAGAATATATGAAATACACCTATTTTATATGTGCATTCATAAGAAACATCTGACAAACACATTTGGCAACTAGCCTTTAGTTTTTACTAGGGATGCATGAAGCATTATATAAACACAATGCAATCTTTTGGGAAGTCCAATCAAATGTGGAACATTACTGTGGAAGCGAAGTTAAGCATTGATTTTAGACCTAGTATGCAAATTTCATGGATTGTTGTAGTAGTGACATAAAAATGGACTAGGTCGGTTATTTCATATATGTCAAAGATATTTTAACTCGGAGAATGAAACTTCCATTTAGGCTATAAACCTGACTAAATGGTCCAAACCTAAAATTGTGACCCTTCCTTACAAATTGCATGTGCTACCAATTAATCATAGTTAAATGGTTTTAGATTCAATACGAGAGTAATCTTATGGAGGAGCTATTGGGTTTGGAAAGTCACCACAAAACAAAGGCCGGTGGGTTAATCTCCTAAAAAAAGGTGTTAACATAGTTTTTCGAGAGGTACATTTTGCATTAGGGTATCCCCTAAACTGATATCTTTTTATGAGGAAGAAAAAACATGGAAAATGTTTGGTTAGGTAGGAATATATCTTGTCAATTTGGTCTAGCTTGAGTGATTAGAAGAGAAGGTTGTTAGGCTCTCCACCATTTCATGGATTGATATAGAGAGGAGACAAAAGAGGCTCTCTCTTGAGACTTGACTAGGTCATTCATGATAGTTGTGGTGTTGGTACCTTAACTTAGACAGAAAATGCCAAAACTCCATTGATGCACAAATATTACTAAATCTACCTCAGAGTATGCCATAGTCATTAAATACAACATGCATGGTTTTACGAAGGAGGCCCTAAAATTTTAGACAATGAAACTTTACATTTGTATGGTCAACCTACATGGGGAGAAATGAAACTTTTTTTAATTAGATGCTAGCAAAACCTAGACACTGTTGTGTGGGAATATTGCTTGGTACCTACAGATTGCACAATGTCCTCTGTTGGTTGAACCAGTAGGAATTGATTTCTTTAGGTGGATATTCCTGGTACAAATGTTCCCTTCCTTGTAAGACCTTAATAGGGGTATATAGATTCTTCTCAATAGAATGCATATTTGTCTATATAGTTGTCTATTATCTAATCATCTAAAGGAAAACCGATTACATGAATATGGGTTAGGCTGCCTCATAACTGTATAGTTGTTGAGGCTCAATTATGATTACGTGATCTTGGAATATTTTGGGAGTATATAGACTCTTCGTGTATTATGATTTCTCTTGCAGTGCTCTCAAGGCAACTGTTCCAAAAATAACAAAAAAATATCTTTTATCATTAAACAAAGATTGTTCTCCTTTAGAAATAGAGAGAGATTGTCTTGAGAGCATCTAAGGAAATCTTGAGAGTAATATAGAATAGGAAAACTAGTTGGTTAACTTGTGACAAAGGTGAGTAACTGCTTGGACATTAACTTTTAAGCCTGCCACATTCTTCTAAGAACATTTGATTGAGAAATATTGAAGGCTTCAACAACATTGATTATGTCATAGAAGTTGGAAGAACCAGAGGTGTCATGGATGTGTAATTGCTAACATTATGAAGTAGATAGGATGTGTGTCTTTCAAGGTACATTACCAATCATAGTGCAAAAAACAAATTTTACCACTAATATAGTTCATTGGGCATGGATATCAATCAAGCCTAGTTAGCCTTACTTTCTTGGTAAGGAGATGAGGCTTCATGTTTTCCACCCTGTTTTCCCCAAAGAAATCTATTCTAGCAGGAAAAATTATTCATTACTCTCCGCTTTTACAAGCAAACACTTGGTAAAAAAAGGATTTCACACCTAGGAGTTTTTTGTAGGATAAAGGGAAAGTTGAGTGGGTATCCTCATAGTAGCTGCATTGATATTATTAGCATTACGCCACTTTTCATATGGGTCTTCGCAATAGAGAATCACCAATACACTTTGTTGATTTGTTTTAAAAATAAACATAACACACAATAGATTTCTTTTGGCATGCAATGTTGTTGTTAGTAGTATGATTGTATTTGTCCCACATGTAAAGCTAACATGCATTAAATTTCTTTCACCTTGCAATATTTTTATTGGATATGTGCTTGTGTTTGGGCTAGAAAATATGCTAGATTTCTTTTTCTTTGCAATATTGTTGTTGTCAATTTGATTGTTTATCATAAAAGGAAATATAGCAAGTGTTAGATTTCCATCACCTTGGCAATGTTATTGGAAATGTTGTGTTTGTGTTTGGGCTAGAAGTTGTGCTAGATTTATTTTGCTATGCAATATTGTTGTTTTCAATTTGGTTGTTTATTATAGAAGGAAATCTAACATGTGTTAGATCTCCTTCACCTTGGTAATGTGATTTTTTTGTGTTATAAGGAAATATAGCATGCACTAGAGCTCTTCTGGCATGACATGTTGTTTTTGGTAGTATGCTTGTATTTATGCTACATGTAAATCTAGAATGCGTTAAATTTATTTTACATTGTGATGTTATTATTGGAAATGTGATTGTGTTTGTGCTACAATAAACTCTAGAATGTGTAAGATTTCTTTTAATTTGAAATGTTTTGTGAGCAATATGCTTCTATTTATGTTAGAAGGAAATTTGGCATGTGTTGGATTTCCTTCGCCTTAGAATATTATTATTGGCAACGTGTTTGTGTTTGTGCTAGAAGGAAATCTAGCATGTGCTAGATTTATTTGACCATGTAATGTTGCTTCTAGCAATATGCATATGTTTGTAGTAGAAGGAATGATATTGATTGCTAGATTTCATTTGAGGAAACAATGTTTCATTACATACAATATGACTACCATAATATTTTAATTTTTGCATCTATATTACTTTTTCATAAGTTGTGTGTTTTTGGGAAGATATAAAGTCACAATTTACATGGTTCATCCTTTTAATTACAAGTTACAATTTAATTGTTGTTATAGAATTGATACAAGCTACAATGGAAAATATAATTTTGGCAAAAGTGAACTATGTTGATCTCCTTATTAATGATCAAGTCATTGGGCTAGGAAGGGTCGAATCTGCAAAGTTTGGAACTTATTATGTTGGAGAAAGGGTTAATTCTTGTTATGTTGCAATTTTGATAATTGATGTCACTCAACCACATTTGATTGATGACGATGTTAATGAAGGGGACATACATCCAAGGAAGATTGTGGATTTGGGACACCACATAGGTAAACCAAAATATTGAAGCATGTGTTATATATTATTTATACTATAATAAATGTTCTTTTTTTTAGTAAATATTAACCTTATTTACATTTGTTTATAGGTACAATGTTTCTTCTACATTTTCTATTGGATACAAGGTAAATCTCCCGCAACATGGAGTGCAGGTGAGCGAGGGCTCCATATTCAATACAAATCTTAGGCATAAATTGCATGGAAAGATGGTAAAGAAAGGATGCATAGCGGTTAAAATTGAAAAGTTGTTAAAACATAATGCTCCTCTACCACATCCAACAGGATTTGAGCATACACTTGGGGGTGCATTAGAAGCTTATGAAATTTGGCCAGAATCAGATTTGGAGCCTCACTGTCATGATCATGCCATAAATATTCCCCATCATAGGGTTAGATTCATATGTGCAAAGGTTTCTCTTACACATGAATGCATGGGAACAAGCATGTGCATAGCCAAAGGAATGCTAGTTAATGTCCACGAGGATGACATTGTTGAGGGTGAAACACTAGGTGAAATGGATCTTGGTGTTTTTCTAGAAGAGATAGATGGAATTTGTAAGATATGTAGAATTGGGGATAATTCTATACACTATTTGGTTAGATGGCCAATAAATAAGTTGGTGGACAAGAAAGGTGTGATATTAAGGATCAAGGAAAAGTTCAAGGAGCCAACCAAAGAAATGGTGATATGGGATGTTATAGAGGACACAAATCCCTTAAATAAATGGGATGGGTACCTTTGTAATGAAAATTAGAAAAACGCAATTGATATGCATGTAACAAGTCAATATAAAAGGATTAAATGAGTTATGGATACAAAAAAAATTGCAAAATGTCAGAAAAAATAGATGAAGAGAAATAAATTTGACTTTTGGCAGCAGATGTATGTTGTAGAAAAGATTGTCTTGAACATGTGGATAGGAAGGCCATTACAGGTGCAATAAGGGGTATGAGACAAATAAATGCAAATGGTATTAGATAATTTGTCTTGAAGTCACTCATGTCAAACATAGTCATGTCAAAGGGCCATGGCCTAGCACCTATTGTTAGAAAATTAAAGGACATGCGATTTAATGGGAATATTATCTGTAAGAAAGCATGGTATAAGATAGATAAAATTCCTCAAAGCACATTCTATAACTACCAACATTATTTCCAACATGAACAGATCAAAGCTATTCATGGTAACACCAACACATGCAAAGCATGAGCTCGCACAGTGGCAGCCATAGAAATATTGCATAAAATTGTAATGGATAATTCAGATTTTTCACCAAACCAAACATGTCAAGTTGAAGAAGATGGAACATCTGCTCCTTTAAGATTACTTCCTTCGACTTACACAAAAAATTATCTGTTAAAAGAGATCAATGAGGCTCTTCAAAAGCTCAATTAACCATCAATATCACAACCAACAATGAGCAAGATCCGGAATACTAAGTTTCGAGATGTTGCATTTTGAAGAACACCAACTTCAATAAATGCAGTGAATGTATTATGTTGAAAGCATAAATGAAGTTAGCAACTACAAAATAATTGGAAGAAAAGGAATGAGGTAGGTTGAAGAAACATAACAATATTGTTATGTGTGGAAGATATTGCTACTATGCCCATAGAATTATGTGAGAGTATTTTCCAAAGGAGTATTTGAGCATTATCCATGGTAGAATGGACAAAACAAAGACCTCAATCCCAAGGCTATGTGTCAAATCAAAATCTATTGTAGGAACAAATTTAGGTTTGTCATTGAGAGGTATGCTTACACATGGGCATAAGGTGGGAGGTTTTGGTCATTTCTCCCTACCGTTTGTCCATATGGGATCAAAGTTTACTATTGCATCCCTTGCAAAGTGCTTAAGTGACCTTGAAGGCCCACAAATGGATATGTACAGTGATCTACTTTATGAAAGTGGAATTTCAAGAAAGCCACTTACAAATGCATTACTTGACACCTCTATTTACTCAAAATGTCAAGGGTACAAGCATGATTTTATATATCATGGAAGTTTAAAAAGTCAAAATGTTGATTTTAAACCTCTTCCTCCACATTTGTTGTTACAATTGGACAATGCAACAAGTGATAATAAGAATCGATATCTTTTGATGTTTCTGTCATTGTTAACTGAACTTGGTGTCTTCATCACTATTGAGTTTGGGTTCTTGCCTGTGGGGCACACCCATGAAGACATAGATGGAACCTATGGAAGAATGTCTTCCAATCTAAAAAGTAAGGATATTTATTTTTTACCTTAAATGATGGATACATATCGCGTAATTGAAGAAAATCGAGTGTTTCCACCTACACTTATTAACATGGTATATGACTTCAGAAGTTTCCTTAATGGATACATTAAGTAGGGAAGAAATCCACTAGTTGGACATCTTAATGTCCAATACTTCCAATTTCTTATACTCATTGATGTTCCAGTACTAAGGTACAAGGAATCAATTAGAGATATTGAGTGTTCAAAACCAATTGAATTATGGAATATAGATGATGAAGGTCAACCTATAATTCCCATAGGGAAGCCATATTCTTAGTTTACAAACAAATTGATGTCTATTTAAAAGAAATAAAGGAAGGGATAACATCATACATAAAAATGTGGAAAGACACTATTGGGAATGAGGATTCACAAATTGTTATAGAGGAATGGAAAAATAATGTAGTGTATTGGGAAAATGTTCCTTATACATTAGATGGAATCTATAATTATCATAGAATAATAGATGGAAGTGATTCATCTTCTGAGGATTTTTGGCCCAAGAAAAGGCACATTGTTGATGTTGATCGTAATGCACTCCAATTAATCTCAAGTATCATGGATGGCGATTTTGATAATGCGATAGATGAACCAATATATGTTGGACAAAAATGCAACAAGCCAAAGCCAACATTCAATCCGATGATTAATTTTGAGAAAGGAAAGACGTTGCTAGTTAGATCAGGAAATGAGGATGTAGGAGAGATGATTTGGATGGAAAAATCCATCTCAGATATCTTTAGGGATAATGAAAGTGGGAATCTTCATGTAAAGGCTGACTAGTGGAAGCCTATGTCAGGGAAATACAATGGAAACTTATTAGAGCGATATTTGGTACCAAATCCTGATGACACAGAACTTGGCTCTATTCCAATTAATACCATAGTGTGGGCATGGATGCCAAAGAAAGAAAATTGCAAGAAGACCAAGATAAATAAATATGGTGTAGAAGCCATTCTTGATCTTCTTGAGTGAATATCTTAAGAGTAGGTTTATATGATTCATGAATGTAATTATTTTTTTTGAAGGATCTATTAATATACATTCATACACACTTTTCCATATTTGTTGTATATCAAATATTCTCTTCATATTATTTTTGAACGAGTTTTATATTATTTAATATTTTAATGTAATGATGTGTTATACAAATTACATGACAATGCCATAAAATATTTAAGTTTTCAAGCTTTATTTGACCAACGTGACTTCTCAGCATATCAAATATGCATAATCAAATTCAATAATGAACCTAAAAACATTCTTCTAAACTTGGTCTATTAAAACAACAGTGGAGTACCTAATTAGTATTCTATTTAATATAAACCATTTAAACACTTAATGAATAAATGCTAGACACTTGATATAATGTTTGAGGTGAGTTTTCCTTAATTTTCCTTATAATAATTGATATAAATCAAATTTGTTATTTTGTTGCACTCTAATTTATAAGAAAAAACATTTAGTCATTGAATAACACAACTAGAATTATAAAATATTTCCTCTTATAGATTTTGAAGTGGTGCCAATATTGTAATAGTATAATTAATTTGTACTCAACTTAGGAAAAGTAGTTAGTGTCAATTTAAAATGGTAAATAATAGTAAGAAAAACAATATTAATATATTTCTAAATAACTTTATAGGTAAGATTTTTTTTACAAAATCTAGTATTCATGATTGAAATTTAATACATAAATATAAATTTCAATGATAATATAAATAATGTAAGGAATCTAAGTTTTAGATGAATGTTAATATGTTCTTTTCAATATAATATCTTTAAACATTATAGGAATAAAAACTAAACATTTGTAATAAATATCTTAGTCAATTTTCTCTCTTTCTTGTTGTATTTGAAAATAATCACATTGTACTACTTTGTTACTATTCTAATTCATGTTTGATTTTGATCATTAAAATGATTAGTAATTGAGATGAGATGCTCATTTTACAACCCAATATGAGGGGATGTGTAAGTTTGTCTGTCCGCCTATGCCCCTTTAAAATAAAAGTTATGTTTTAAATAGAAAAATATAAAAATGAAAATTTTGTAAAGTAATTAGAAGTAAAAAAATGTGTGAATTAGATGTTTAAATCTTATACTTTTCAAAAATATTTAAGCTAGAGATACAAAGAAAATATTTGAAGATTTATGTTAACTAATTTATGTCAATATCAACTTCATATATATCTATATATTAAAAAAAAAATTCTATGGTTAAAATTTTATTTGGTCTTATATATACTCTATTTAGCATTCAAAAATATAGTTTCAACAATGAAAAATAACATATTGTATCTTTCACACTAAAAATGTTTGCACGTGAAGAAATTTGATCCCTACATCTGCACTTAAAATGGATCTATTATGCTATATATTGGACACATTACTATGATCATTTGTCACTAAATAACAGTATACTTAATATATAGCTTGCATATTAATCTATTATTCATTAAGTAAACCTCAACCAACTTAATTTTTAACATAAAAGTACAAATAATAAATAACAAATAAATTATGCTAGTACTCACATTCAACATTTAATTTGATCCTAAAAAAAAGTTTTCTCCTTAACTCTAAAATGGCGCAAACTTCCTACGATAGTATGTAATGATGATGGTGATAATGACGATTATCGTCCACTAAGACCAAATATGCTATATAACAAGGTAAAAGTATATTACTAAAAGTTATTTTGAATTTTATTGTTATGCTAAAAAAGCATTAAAAGAAGTGTTTCAAGATCATCATTATTTTGTTTAGTTAATCAATGAAGAAGATTGGTAGCATCACAAATATTTTGAAATTTAATTCCAATATTTTAAATTGTGCCAACATTGTCTCTTAGTAATAATTGTAACTTAACATATACATGATATTTACTAAATCGGATTATAATTAAGTGGGTTAATAATAGTTACATACACATCATTATTTTCTTAAAATAACCTTAAAAAACTTATCTTTTAATATAAACCATAAAAGATATTAAAATAGATAATGTAAGGAATCTAAGAATAAGATGTGAAATATTTCTTTTTTAGGTTTATATAAATTTGTTTTATAAAGTTTATCATGATAATTTTTACACAAAAAATGGTGAATATCTACATTAAAATTAGTGAACTAAGTGACTTTCTAATTCCTTATTTAAAAAAAACTTAATCTAGTGAATGTTCTAAATAATGTTACATATTGGACACATTACTAAGATCATTTGTCATTAAATAACTTTATACTTAATATATATCTTGCATATTAATCTATCATTCATAAAGCAAGCCTCAATCAACTTGTTTATTAACATAAACATACAAATAATAAATAAAAATGAATTATGCTACTAATAACATTCAACATTTAATTTGATCTTAAATTTAGTTTTCTCCTCAACTCTAAAATGGTGTAAACTTCCTACAATAGTATGTAATTATGATGGTGATAATGATGATTATCATCCACTAAGACCAAATATGGTAAATAAGAAGGTAAAAAGATATTACTAAAAGTTATTTTGAATTTTATTGTTATGCTCAAAAAGCATTAAAAGAAGTGTTTCAAGATCATCATAATTTTGTTTGGTTAAGCAATCACGAAGGTTGGTAGTGTCACAGATATTTTGAAATTTAATTCCAATATGAGTATAAACTCGATGATCTATGAGAGTTTTTTAATTTTCAACCATACTACTAGTGTTGCAAAGGTCATAGATGTTTAAATTCTGCCAACATTGTCTTAGTAATAATTGTAACTTAACACATACATGATATTAACTATATCAGGTTATAATTAAATGGGCTAATCATAGTAACATACACATCATTATTTTCATAAAATAGTCTTTTACTATAAACCATAAAAAATATTAAAATGGATAATTTAAGGAATCCAAGATTAAAATGTGAAAGATTTGCTTTAGCAAGTTTATATAAATTTGTTTTGTAAAGTTTATCATGAAAACTTTTACACAAAAAATGGTGAATATATACACTAAAATTAGTGAACCAAGTGACTTTCTAATTCCTCATTTTGAAAAAACTTAATCTAGTTAAAGTTCTAAATTTTAGATCCACTGAATACTTTCAAATTTAATGAAATATGTGTTGTCTCCCTATATACATGTTTATGTAGACATAACTGAATTTCATGATAGGTAAATCAGTGTATTAGGTTGCTTTCTTCAAAGCACCCATGCTCTAGATATGATAGAACTTCGTTTAATGATGACTTGAATTATGATTATCCACGATATGTAAAGTTTTTGGAGGAAGTGATGTATTCAAATAGACTTTCAAAGCAAGCAAGGATACTCGTATGAGAATCTTGTTTTTAAATACATGCTTCAAAATCTTTAAAATGTTGACTGGTAAAACAACTTTCAAGCTTCATTTTATTTCATATTTTTCTTTACGAAAGGGTATGACCAATGCAGGTTGTATGTGGATACGAGGATGAATTCTACTGTGGATACAAGGATGTGGACACCAGTGGAATGACTTGCTTAGTCTTGGGCAACATCAAGTATGGAAACAGATGATAGTCTCATGGAGTGGGTATGTGACATTTTGTCCCATTTTCATTTTTCCTATCATTTGTTGTTCGCATCGATTCTAATAGTAAGTTTTAATTATTTATCTTTTTGTCATTTATATCATTAACATTCCATGTTTCCTAGGAAAAGTAATATCTTCACTTTCTTTAGATGAGCATGTTGTAGGATTAGGATGTTCCCAATGAGTTTTGGACATTTGTCCAATATGCCTTGTTGATTTTGGATTGTAATTGCGGGTTATCACTTTAATTGTTATCCGATTTCACATTTGATTGATAACGAAATTCCATGCTTTTATAAATTATTTGGATGTTAATTTTTAAAAGTATTTAAGAAATATGTCTTCAGTAGCCACACTTCAAACAATGGATTTCCCACTACTAGTTTTAAGGTTTAGGCTATGTATTTGATTAAAGCTTCTGAAGATTTATATCATATCTCAAGTTTCAGGTTTGGGTTATTTATTTGGTCAAAATTTCCCAAGATTTATATCATATCTTAGCCTTTTGAAATTCATGCATTCATGCCATTTAGATGTAACACATCAAGACAAGGATGAGCCCTATTAAGCTCACCAACTTTGTTGTTGGGTTGTGTTATATTCTTTCCATGACTAGCCCATGTAGTTAATCGGAGGGTTAGAGCGGGGGCGGAGCACCCCCTTCATTGCACCAATTTTGTAGCCGGGGGGCGGGTTCACAGGGGGTTTGAGGTGTACTTGTAACCCCACTTTATGGGGTCCAAGGCAACGCCCCGAAAATTTTTGGTTTTGGACCCTATGTTAGGTTGGGTGGACCCACCTATGATTTTGTCCATGATTTTCTCACATGTTTTGGATGAGATGGTTTTCAGTCCATGGTATTGAATACGATGGTTTTCGGTCCATGGTATTGGATGCTTCAGCGTGTATAAATATGTATTGTAACATTGAAAGAAACATGATGAAAAATCAAGCTGGTAGTCACGGTTTTGGGATCCAGGGGAAAGTCTCTATGTATATCGTTTTATGTGTTATGCTCTCGCATTGTTTATTTTTTGTGTTTTAGAATTCATATGCAGGTAATTTATGTACGGCGTTAAAACATACACTTGGTATTAGAGCAGTTTTGGCTTTAAGGGGATGCCTTTGTTGCTGAGGGGTTTCACTCAGGCCTGTGGTAGGCCCTGTTCAGTGGGAGATCTACGAGATTGATTCTAGTGTTGAAAGAAGATGGCAAGAAGTGGAAAGATAGAGATCAAGAAATTTAATGGTCAAAGTTTTGAGTTGTGGAAACTCAATATGGAGGATCTGTTGGTGGATAAAGGTCAGTGGATCTAGGTAGATCTAGGTACTAAACCAGCAAGAGTGTCCGATGAAGAATGGAAGAAGTTTGATCGAAAGGAAAAGTGAACAATATGATTATGTGTCTCAAATTCAATATTGTTGAATGTATCAGGGGAAGCCACGACGAAGGCTTTAGGGGATAACTTAGGGAATTTATACCAATCTAAGTCTCTAGTGAATAAATTGTTCCTGCAAAAAAAGTTGTATAACCTGAGAATGAAAGATGCACACTCGGTCATAGAGCATCTGAATGCATTTAATACTATGCTTAGTTAGCTAGCATCTATTGATATTAAAATTTTAGATAAAGATAAGTGCATCAATTTTTTTTGTTCTATACCATATTCGTGGGACAGTATGGTTATTGCAATAGATAGCAATGCAACTGCCTTGCAGTTTGATGAAATTGTCTTAGCCTTGCTGACGGAGGAGATGAGATGGAAAAATATTGAGAGCCAGAATGGTGATGCCTTGTCTATACGAGGACGATCCCAGAAAAAAAACAAAAATAAGTCATTGAGTGGGAGATCTAAGTCTCCAGAAAAACCTGTAAAGGTGGTGTGCTGGAAAGGTGGAAAGGAAGGGCACTACAAAAGGGATTGTAAATTAAAATCTCCTGATAAAGGAAAGAGATCTGATGATGCTCCTTCTGTAGAGGCGAAAACCACCTTAGATGAAGGTGGGGATGTGTACTTGGCTTCTTCAAGTACACATGTAGATCATGAGGCATGGTTGATTGACTCAGGTGCATCCTTTCACTTTACGCCCCATAAAGAGTGGTTCTATGAGTATGGGAAATATGATGGTGGTGATGTCTTCTTAGGGGATGATAGGAACGCTAAAATCATTGCCCGTGGAAAAGTAGAGTTGAAGTTGCAAGGTGGAAGGGTTAGAACAATTCTGGGTGTTCTGCATATTCCTGCAATAGCCAAAAATATGATTTCTGTTAGCAAGCTAGATGAAGCATGTGTAAAAACAATGTTCGAGAAGGATACCTACAAGATGGTTTGAGAAGCACTGGTATTAATGCGGGGAGTTCAGATTGGAACTCTGTAAAAGCTACAAAGGTAGCACTATTGTTGACGGGTGCAACAGTTCCATGGTTCCTAAAAGCGGAGCATAAAATCTAGTGGTCTCTGGAGAAAAGACCATGTTGTGGTATCAAAGGCTTGGACATATTGGAGAGAAGGGACTTCGAATACTTCATGGTAAAGGTATGGTAGAAATTATGAGTAATAACTCTCTAGATTTTGATTTCTGTGAAAATTGTATATATGAGAAGCAAAATCGGGTGAGTTTCCCCTCTGGTGGTAAGAGGGAAAAATAGATATTAGAGCTTGTGCACAGTGATGTGTTTGGACCTGTGAAGGTTCCATTACTGGGTAAGTCTATGTACTATGTATCATTTATAGATGACTTATCAAGGAATAAATTGATATATTTCCTTAATAATAAATCTTAAGTCTTTGACAGGTTTAAAGAATTTAACGCTCTAGTAGAAAAACAGACAGAGAAGAAGATAAAGGTGTTGAGGACAGATAATGGTGGAGAGTTTTGCCGTAAGGAATTTGAAGAACTCTGTAAGAAGTGTGGTATAGCACAGCAGAAGACTACTCCATATACACCTCAATAAAATGGAGTTGCAGAAAGAATGAACAAGATGTTAATGGAAAGGGCAAGAAGCATGCTCAGTGGTGTTGGGTTAGGATAGGAATTTTGGGAAAAGTTGGTGTATACTGCATGTTAACTAGTCAACACGTCACCTTCCTTAGCATTCGAGGATAAGACTCCACAAGAGGTATGGACTGGTAAGAAACCCTCTCCTTTACATCTGAGGGTATTTGGATGTGATGCATATGTACATGTTCCAAAGGAGAAATGAAGCAATTTGGATAGTAAATCTGAAATGTGCATCTTTATTGGGTATAAGGATGGTTTAAAGGGTTATAAGCTTTGGAACTCAGTCACACAGAAGGTTGTGTACAACCGAGATGTGGTGTTCAGAGAGGTAAAATATGTTATTAAACATGAATTCTAACCAAAGGAACCTGAGAAGATAGAGTTTGAGCTTAAGGAGGAAGAATCAAACTCTACAGCAGAGGAGGAATCAGAAGATGAAGAGCCACAAACTCTGGGTGTGAGAAGATTAATTTAAGAAAGAAGGCAGCTAGAAAGGTATAATCCATCTGCTTTCTGTTCAAACTTTTATTTATCTATTACTAACAATTATCCCAGAACTATGAACGAAGCAGTAGATTCAGAGGATGGCAAACTCTAGAAAGATCATGGTTGATGAAATGGCATCTTTGCACAAAAATGAGGCTTGGGATCTAGTGGAGTTTTCGGTTGAAAGGAAACCCAATGGCAGCAAATGGGTGTTCAAGAAGAATACAAATGCAAAAGGAAAGGTGGACAAATACAAAGCTTGGTTGGTAGCAAAAGGTTACTCCCAGGTGCCGGGAATTGATTTTGGTGATATCTTTTCTCCTGTTGCCAAGGTAAATTCTATTAGATTACTTTTATCTATTAATCTTGATTTTGATTTTGAGGTAGAACAGATGGATGTGAAGATAGCATTTCTTAATAGGGATCTAGAAGCGGAAATATACATGAAGCAACCTGAAGGCTTTGCAGTGAAGGGTAAGAACGAACTGGTATGCATGTTAAAGAAGTCTCTGTATGGGTTAAAACAATCACCAAGGATGTGGTATTAGAAATTTGATACATTTATATGGGGACTTGGCTTCAACAGAAGCAAAGCAGATCACTGTGTGTATTTTAAATTAATTGGTGACCATTTTATTTATCTAGTCTTATATGTGGATGATATGTTGCTGGTTGGAAATGACAAAGAAATTATCCAGGATTTGAAGACCCAATTGTTTGCAAACTATATTTTGGGCATGGAAATTAAAAGAGATCATGCAAAGAGGAAGTTGTGGTTAAACTAGAGGAAGTATGTCGAGATAATACTACAAAGGTTTAATATGCAGGATAGTAAACCAGTGAAGGTTCCTATTCCTGTAGGTGTAAATTTATCTGCTAAGTAGTGTCCCAAGGCACAAGAAGAGGAAGAGGATATGTCCCGTGTTCCATATGCAAGTGTAGTCGGTAGTGTGATGTATGCAATGGTCTGTACTATACCAAATGTTGCACATTTAGTGGGAGTATTGAGCAGGTTTATGTCAAAACCAAGGAAGGAGCATTGGACAATAGTGATGTCGGTTTTCAGGTATTTCCGTGGCACTAGTGATTATGGTTTGTGCTACCAAGGAAGATCAGGATTGGATAGAATTTTGGATATTCGTGGCTTTGTTGATGCAGAATAAGTTGGAGATATGGATTAGAGAAGATTTACAAGTGGGTATGTGTTTAACCTCTTTGGAGGTGCAGTCACTTGGATGAGTAAGAAACAATTTGTAGTGGCAATATCAACTAAAGAGGCAGAATACATGGCAACGACTCGTGCAAGCAAGGAAGCAGTTTGGTTGCAGAGATTGTGTTTATGTATGGGGTTAGTACATGAAGCTATAAGGATAGAATGTGACAACAAAAGTGCAATTTTCTTGGAAAAGAACCCTGCATATCATTCAAAGACAAAGCACATTGATTATCAGTATCACTTTATGAGGGATATGATAGAAGACAAAAAGGTGTTGTTGATAAAGGTGGACACTTTGGAGAATACTACAGATGCATTGACAAAATCTATGAGATCTGAGAAGTTCTATTGGTGTAGAGAAATAATGGCCATTTTAGGCCTGGAAAAATGACTAAGCTCTCTTGTAGCACCCTGTGGAAAGAAAACAACAAGTGGGAGAATGTTGGGTTGTGTTATATTATTTCCACAACTAGCCCACGTAGTTAACCGGGGGGTTAGAGTGGGGGCAGAGCACCCCCTTCGTTGTGTCGATTGTGTAGTGAGGGGGGGGGCGGTCACAACGGGTTTGAGGTGTACGTATAACCCCACTTTATGGGGTCCTGGGTAGTGCCCCGGAAAATTTTGGTTTTGGACCCTATGTTATGTTGTGAGGACCCACCTATGATTTTTTGCATGATTTTTTCACATGTTTTGGACGTGATGGTTTTTAGTCCATGGTATTAGATGTGATGGTTTTCAGTCTATGATTGGATGCTTCAGTATGTATAAATATGTATTGTAACATTGAAAGGAACATAATGAAAAATCAAGCTGGTAGTCCCGGTTTTGGGATCCAGAAGAAAATCTCTATGTATATGTTTTTTATGTGTTATGCTCTCGTATTGTTTATTTTTTTGTGTTTTAGAATTTGTATGCAAGTAATTTCTGTATGGGGTTAAAACCTACATCTATTACTATGCTTCATGAATCACAATTCAAATGGACTCTGAATTTGGTTCTTTTCCTTGACTAAACAGTATTAAGTAAAATCCTCTCATTCAAGCTCAACCCCAAGTCATACTCAAAATTTTGACACGTGAATAACAGTTTATCGACAACAAGTTTGACACCCAAGTCCTTGCAAGTTAGACAAGACAGTCCATTTTGAAAGAAAAAATTGATCATATCCTTAAATTTTTAGCCCTTGGACTCCTTCATTAAAGAAAATATCATTCTATGATCTTGAGAATTGGTCTATCACAATGTGGATGCGGCGAAATATGAGTTAAGGAGCATAGAAAGAAATTGTCCTTGACATTGCTAGCATATTTTGAACTTTTGGGGTCACATCACGTGACACTATAATCATGACACCAAATTTTTTTGGTAAAGTTCCACTGCAAGAGGTATCTAGTGATTCACGTTCCTCAATCTGTGATTGTAAAGATGATTCTTCCTGAACATTTTTCGTAGATGATGATAATGATATATAGTGCTTATCATCATAAAGTATGGATTTTCTTTCTTCACATTTGCTCCACCTTCCCCCTCCTAATTGTATATAAGCATTAGTTTATCTTGCATGCTTCCCTCCAATTGAAAAGTTATACACATACCTAAAATCCTTATCTTGATCTTGGTTCTTATGCTTATCTTCTTCTTCTAAGCTAAGCAATCGGAAAAAAAATTACCTCCTTACCACCACAAATTTATAAACCATTTTTCATACACTATCTTTCAAGCTCCATAAGAGGAATACTAAACAATTCTTGATTTGTTGCTCCCTCTCCAATCACCTTAGCAACATCTTGATTTGGACCAAATCTGTCTGTTATGTCTGTAATTGTTGACACCTAATCAGAGGGATTGGGTGTACAACTGTAATTAATGTAAATAAATAATAGAGAAGATAGAGAGTCATCAGGAGATGAACTAAATAGTCACTCCCTCTTGTATACAATAATGAACAACCTGAATGAATAACATGAGTTTTGATTTGAGGAGTTACCTCCTGGTCTGACATGGTATTAGAGTAGGAGCCATTTTTTTGGCTTCCCTTTTAATTTGTAACTCCTAATCTATTTTTCCTTTGTTTTGCATATTTTGTAGGCTGACATTTCTATCAAAACCCCGCAAAATCTCATTCATTGCTATTATGTCAGATGGTGCATTGAAGTTGAAGATGTTGTAGTAAGTTGGACTTCCTCCCTTGGGCCGGATCTCAAATGCTATGAACCCGCATATATAAATATTTTTGAGTCTGCTTTTAATCACATATTGCAAGTCCCCTTGCCGTGACCATACCACTGCATGTTTGCGATGCGATCATACCCTTCATTAAACCATCTCAAACAGAGTTCCCAAGGTTTCACTTTATCTAGCTCATTCTCCACCGTTGATATCAACCTCAATATCCGACAGCTGACATTGATTTTTTGGGGGACCACTTGCATGGTGGTTACTCGCCCGAAAAGTGCCTTTTAATCTCCATTGTTGATCAGAACCTCCAAATTTGATAGTTTATAGCGATTTCGGGTGCATTGGTTGCATGAGAGTTACCCACCCGATACTAGTGGTTTTTCTCTCTCCCCTAGTCGCTACGTGTCAATCACTTAGTGGAATTGGGCGCTCCCCTCTCAATACCACTTACCATTTTTTATCCACCTGAAATCCCGATTGTAACCTAAAATCCGCCTTTAGAAATGGTTATCGCCCTTACTTGTTCTGCTTGCGATAACCGTTGATCACTTACCATTGACGACCCTCCTCCGTTCATCTCCTCTACTCATCTCTGTCATTCATCTTTGCTATACAAAGCAACAAAAGAACTACAGCTATAATCAGACTCTGATATTCGGGTGAATGTTGAATGTTGTTAAGTTGAACACTGTTGGTATAACAATCATTTTACGAGTAAAATTTTGCAATAGCAATATTTTTCTCCACTATATACAAATTTTACAATGCATTCAATTATACCTATTGTGGCAATAGTTCTCAATGGAAAGGAGAATTATCCTGAATGGTCGCAAAAAATCCAACACACTTTCATTTTTAATGGGCTATGGAAAGGAGTGTGTGTTGGAGAAGGAGACGAAGCGCCAGTCCAGCCTACCTCAGACAAGGAGCTCAAAATTTGGGAAAATAAAAACATCAAAGCCTATGCATTTATTACAACATTAGTAAGCGAAGAGGTGGGTCGACATATTTTGCCATTTTCAAATGCTTTTGAAGCCTTACAAAATCTGAAAGAACTCTATGACTCTCACTCTGCACTTGAAGTTGTTCAACTCATGATTAAGCTCTTCACCCTTGAATTACAAAATAATGATCCTCTTGCTCTTGCATCTGAAGTTAAATATATAATGCATGATATCAAAGTCACTAAGGTTGAATTGGATATTCATCTGATCACTTTTCTCAAGGAACTTTATCCTACTTACTCTAATTATCTTGAGTCATTTCAAGCAAATGGAAATCTCAATGATATTACCTTTGACTCTCTTTTGAAAAAAAAAATTGAAAGAGAAAAATCTTTTTGAACCAAGATAGTCCTTGAGTCTTCTGAAGAGGTTGCATCCATTTCTCATAAATACAAGAATCTTGTCAAAGATTCTTCTAGAGGAAGAGGTGGTAGAAGAGGAAGAGGAAGATATTTCAGAGGCAAGCAGGGTAGACACTCTTAAGGAGAAAAGTCAGATTTGCACTGCATATGCTGCAAAAGAAATGAACCACATGATGCCTCCACATGCAAGTTACCTTGGAACAAAATTGAGCAGCAAAGAAACCAACCAAAAGGTAAAACTAGTGATAAAAATGATGTTTTGGGCTGATGCAGTTCTATGTGTTGTATATATAAACTATAGATGTCCATTTAATGTTATCAGAAACAAGACTCCTTATGATATGCGGTATGGGCACATTCCCTTGGTAAAGCATCTTAGGCTCTTTGGTTCCACCTGTTATGCCTTAATACCAAAGGTACATAGAAACAAACTTGGTGCAAGAAGTCGTAAATGTATCTTCCTAGGGTATTCAAACACCTCCAAAGCATACCATCTCTATGATGAAGTGAATAAAAATTCTGTTGTATTTAGAGATGTAATCTTTCTTGAATCATCCCAAACTGACAATGTTGTTGAAAGGCAACATGATCACTTGCATAGATTCACAAAAGCAAAATCATTTCAAGAATTTGATAATCAGATTCGACATCTTGAAGGGGGGATTCCTATTCTAGATCTACCCGTGGAATCTTATTTTGAAGCATTCTCTCCCTTACATGAAACTCCAACAATGGATGATACTTTGAGTCATGTGATTGACAGAATTGGGAGACTCAACCTTGATTCAGTCCCAACTCAATCAATAGAGAAGTCTGGACCGTCTGAGAAAGGTCCCCCAAAGTGGATGACAAAGACACTTGAAAGTGTTCATCCTGATGAGCTTGCAAAGACAAGAAGTAGAAATTCAAATTGGCAAAATGGAGGTAATGTAGATGACTCCGATTCACCTATTGATAAGGATATTTCTTATAATTGTGAATTCAATTTGTCTACAGATTTTGAGCCAACTTCCTTCAAATAAGTTGCTTCTCATGATGAATGGAGAGAAGCAATGCAAAAGGAGTAATATGCCCTGATAAAGAATGGCACTTGGAAGCCGCTTGATCTTCCATTGGGAAATAAACCAATTGGTTTCAAGTGGGTCTACAAGAACAAGTATAAAGTTGATGGCTCACTTGACATGCACAAAGCTAGGATTGTGTCAAAAGGTTTTGCACAGAAGGAAGGGGCCTATAATGAGGAAACTTTTGCCCCCATAGCAAAATGGGCTACCATCCGAACACTCTTTTCCCTAGCAGCACAGAACGGTCGGAAAGTTCATCAAATGGATGTAAAAGTTGCTTTCTTGAATGGAGATCTAAAATAAAAAAAAATTATGTCCCAGCCTAAAGGATTTTCTGTGAAGAGACATGAACATAAATTATGCAAAGTTGGGAATCTTTGTATGGCCTCAAACAAGCACCGCGACCCTTGTATGAAAAACTGACTAAGCATCTTCTGGAACTCAATTTCAAGCATTGTGATATTGATGATGCAACTTTGTTTGTCAAGAAAGTTGGAAAAATAATTTTATATCTTGTGGTATATGTAGATGATATTTTGATTATAGGGAAAAATGAAAGCTACATTCCATCGATAAAGAAGGAATTAAAAAAGTGTTTTGAAATGACTAATTTGGGTTGTGTCCATTACTATCTTGGTATTGAAGTAACTCAACATCCGAAGTCCATACTCCTTTCTCAAAATAAGTACATTGGAGATCTGTTGAATAGGTTTGGCATGATTGAATGCAACCTCTGGCTACTACAATGGAACAAAACTTAAAGCTCACATCCATTGAAGGAAAAGAATTTGAGGATGCAACAAAGTATATACAGCTTGTAGGAAGTCTCAACTACCTAACCACTACCGGACTAGACATTTATTTTGTTGTTAGAATTCTCTCTAGATTTATGAAAAAGATTTCTAAGGGACATTGGTCTATTGCAAAAAGTGTTCTAAAGTACTTGAAGGGAACTCAAGACTTTGGAATCAAGTATACACAGGTGGGCAACTTCAACTTGATTGGATACTCTGATTTAGACTTTGATGGAGACAAAGAAACTGGGGTATCTACTTCAGGTTATGTTATGAGTCTTGGATTAGGAGTTGTCTCCTGGAGATCACGCAAATAATCAGTTCCAACAGATTCCATAACAAAGGCAAAATATGTGGCAGTAGGTGAGGCAAAAAAAGAAATTATGTGTCTTAGGAAAATTATTGAAGATTTGCAAGTAAAACAAGTACAATTGACTCCACTCATTATTGATAATACCTCTACAATAATGTTGGCCAAGAACCCCAACTTCCATGATTGAACAAAGCACATCAATACTAAATATCATCTAATTCGACATCATGTTGAGGCCAAAACAATCCATCTCCACCATTGTCCCACTAATGAGTAAATTGCAGACATCTTCACCAAAGCACTTGGAAGAGAAAAGCTTGAAAGACTCAGAATGATGCTTGAACTCACCAACATCCCTTTAGATTAAGGTGGGGAATGTTGACACCTAATTAGAGGGATTGGGCATACAACTATAATTAATGTAAATAAATAATAGAGAATATAGAGATTCATCGGGAGATGAACCGAATAATCACTCCCTCTAGTATATAATAATGAACAGCCCGAATGAATAATATGCGTTCTGATTTGAGGAGTTACCTCTTGGTCTCATAGTAAGATTGGATTAAGAACTATAAAGTTCCTTCAATGGTGGGGAATCTCCACATATTGAAGGAAAGGGAGGGACACCTGAATTTCCAAACCGATGAAAGGTATCTCTTCATCCATTCACATAAGAATATGAAAGGAAACAAGTCTAACCAAACCTGGAGAACTTTCATCACTATCTCCTGCAAGGACACCACAATATAAATTTCAAAAAAATGACAAAAAGCTCCACACAGTCATTACACTAATTATGATACTTTTTTTATGAGTAAAAATTACCAATCACCTTGCTAATTGATGACCAATAAGGGTCTTGATATTAATACATGATCTATTTTCATCATTACTATCATCAACATGTTCTATTATTTAGAATGAGATTTTGTGAATTGGCAGGCGTGCTTTTCCACATTTATTTTTTTATATCCCACACAATTGGAATCTTGTTCCATTTGGCCTATTCTACTTCCATAGACTACATGTTTTAAAGAGGGTACAAAACACTAATGATATGTTCTTTTTCCATAAGTTCTTCTCATTTTTTGGATGAATTTTGTGGAAATTTTATTCATGCCAATTATGTGGTAGGAAATAATGTTCCATTATTCTTTTTTATCATCTCTTGTTTATGAGTTAGCATGCTTCTATTATACTAGTTCATTATGATGATGTCATGTAAAGATCAAGTTGAGTGGCTTTTACATTTGATTTCCACTGTAGTCAACTATTGAATATATAAGTTTTTTGTTAGGTTGAATGATGGGACAACATGCTTTCATTTCCACTAGTGCTCTCTTTTTCATATATAGTCACATGTGCTAAAATGCAAACTCATTCTTCCTTTTAGCTTGATAATCAAATGATGACAACTTTGTATCTTACCCAACATGGCCATCTCCTATTGGTATCAAAGTTCAATTTTTGAACCAACATTTGTCTTCAATACTATTTCATGATAAAGAAAGAACACAACCATTGTTGGATTTCCTTCGAGCACATAAATACCAAAGTCATGTCATTTTTCTTTCTCTGGGTAATATATTTCATCATTTTGTTTGATAGTTAATTCATTATTATTCTATGCCAATAAATCTCTTTCAAATGGTAGAGAAGGATGACCTCACTATGTTAGAGATATATAATATGAATTAATTAAAAATTCACACGATTATTTCGATTCTCTTCTCTCTATTTCACTTCTTTAGAGAAAAATATATATTCAAATACCAACTCAACTCAAATCAAACTAAAATATAAAATCCTAGTGATGAAGATGTTTCTCTCTCCATACCTTAAAATGGCATTATTTTTTTGAATTATACTTGAAGTTCAGTGATAATAACTTGGATTTATATATTTATTTTAGCACCAAATTGAAATCATGGTAAAAATACGAATATCCCATTAAATACGATTCAAAAAATATGAGCTTTACTATGAGCATGTGGCCGAGTAATTTCTTAGGTGTGAAGTTTTATTAGAGGCATTGTTTGTTTATTTGTTTTGGTTAGAAAATGGTTTTCTCTTACTTTTATGTGACTTTCAATTTATCATATCTAACATGTTGAGAAATGGGAAAGAATAATGTGTGACATTTATCTTGTAGAAATCGATGTTGAATGAAAGGATAACGAGTTTAACCAAGCTAGAATCCGCCTTGGTAAAGGTAGAGGGACATGTTAAAACTTTACCTAAGATTACACCATATAAATAGTTTGAGGATAAGTAATGTATGGCTTTTTTGTTTGTAGATATGTTCTTTTTTTAATCCAAGAGATCATTGAGATCATTTTTTCTGATTTTCTACTTTATTGATCCATTCTCATGATGGGAACACTTTAAATACGAATTACTTTTATACATATAAAAGATAAAAACAAATGTCAATTCCTTCATTTGATTGTTACTTGACTTTGGTGTGGGAAGGTTACATGAAATGTGAGTGGAGAAAGGATGGGGAGACAATATAGAGATCATGGCTTGGATATGATTCATTTGTTGTTGGAGATCCTTTAGGCACTTTAGCCATCGACTTTCGAAATGTTTCTAGCAAGTATTCATATGGTTATCAATGTTGTGATTCTTTCACCTCGTGGTTATTTTGGGCAAGCAAATGTTTTAGGAAAGCGTGATAATATATCGATGGGTAGGTAAATAATTTTTTTTATAAAATTTACAATGTCCATTCCATGATATCCTCTCTTCATTGTTTAATTGTATTTTGAAAGTTTACTTCATTTTTTATATATATTTTAAATACGAAATTGAAAGTACTTGGCATTATGTCTGTTTAAGCAACAACTAAAGGTTGAAGATGAAATTAATATTACACGAAATTGATTGAAATCCTTTTAACTCTTTTTTATTGAAAAAATTTCATGATTATTAGAAAAGTTTACTTTCATGTTGTTATTTGAGAACATGTTGTTTATATACTTGACCAAGTTCATGCATTAGACAACAAATTGTTTTTGTGAATACAATGAAAAGGATTAGACATCACACCTCAGATTATTGGTTTTTACAAATTATTTACAGCTTGAGCTTTTTAGCATGTAACTTAGTTGGCATGATTGTGCCTAAGCTTTCCCTGAAGGTTGAATACTAAGTAACTAAGGTTTTATTTTCTATGGTGACTTTAATTTGTTTATATAGGTCATTTTGCCACATAGTGGCCACTATTGCTCAACTAAAGAAAACTTGTTTGAGTTTCTTTCTCTTATGGGGCAAAATGGCTTTAACATTGTTGATGTTCAGTTATATGTAATATAAATCCTTTATACTCTACTTTCATTTATATTCTAGTGTTCATAGTCTTTCATGCCTTACACTCTGCATTCTAAGTTCTTTTGTTCTCAGAAAAGGAACTAAGTATTGATGGTAAGTAGCAAGATTTGAGGAAAGAGGAGAACACTAACACCGGAGTGATAAATGCAAAAGGAGAGAGAAGAGAACTAGTCTAGTGGTACCCTTAAAGCCAATATCCCGCATAAGGCACACACATAGAGACTGATGTGTTGGTGAATTCACCTGCAATGACTTGACAACACAATGATAATGTTTTATAGTGATGAAGCAACGTTTCATGTGTAAATTGTAGTCCAACCACTGTTAAGTTAGAAACTCATATTGTAATACTGAAGATTTCGTATAATATAATTTGTGGTTGAAATTATTTATAGTTGCACTTGATATTGTTTAGTATTTTAGCTAACATATGTAATTTTGAATTTCCATATTAGATGAACCAATTCATATTGTATGATGTTTTTTTTTTTTTTAGTCCCAAAATCATACTAATTAATCTATTTTGATTAATAATGAACACATATAATCAATCTAAAACTACTAATTAGTAGTTTATATTGATTAATGATGAACACAAATAAAATGAAAATATGACTAAATTAGTAGTTTATAATGATTATTAATGAAAATAAATGAAATGAATATAAACTATTAAATTAGTCGTTTGTATAATGAATATGAAACTACCGAAAAAATATAAATGATTACTGCAATTGATTAATTTTTCATTACATATGACAACTAAATTTTGCATATATATGACTATTAGTAGCTAATCTATAGTATCTTATAACACAACAAAAATTCAGTCATATTTCTTTAGTCATTAATTGGTTTCAAATGATGACTAAAATTTGCATATATATGACTATTAGTAGCTAATTTATAGTATCTTATAACATGACCAACATTTTGGTCATATTTCTTTGGTCATTAATTAGTTTTCTCAGATGATCATATAGTAATATATTTTGTTGTATATTTGGTCATTAATTGTGGCAATTAATGATTAAATCAATAACTAAATTAATGACCAAATTTATGGCTAAATATACTGCTAGATGATAAAATTGAGACAATTATTTAATGACTAAGCTAAAAATCACTAAAATTTGGTCACGTTATAAGACACTGTAAATTAGCTACTACTAGTCACCGATTGAAAAATAGTCATTTATATGCAAATTTTAGTCATTGTTTTAGTAACTAATTAACCATTTTGTACTAGTGTAATGAGTGGGTATATAAACTCAAGTGACAATCAACTCAACATCTTCCTAGATTATAATTGAAATGTCGAACGGGAGAGATGACCTACCTCGCTCTCATGCTACTCTGATTTCCTTTGTTCAGATCTTCAAACCACTTATGTCACAAACTTGTTCCTCCTTCTTTTAACATTTATATACCTGCATAAGTGATGAAGAGGCAACAAAGAATGCAAAAACCAATGGTGAATACAATAATAACCTACTTAGTTGATCAAGGAATGCTAAGGTGATACATACATGAACATATATATTTTGGGAAGACAAACCAACACATGTATATTATTTAAAGAATAAAGGGAAGCTTACAACCATAGCCTTGATATTGAAAGGCTATCCTTCAGTGGTAATCCAAGTCCAAACCAAGAAACTCTTCAAACACTCCTCCAAATCTAATGAATAGCCTCTAAGCAAAAGCTTAGCATAAGGGTGCAAATGGACATAGACCAACCATTTGGGAATGGGAGAAGAGGAATTTATAGGCTCCGAGAGGGAGTTAGGACTTCTCTAAAGATAGCATTAGGCCCACATCTCAAGGATGTATCTCGTAGGGATAAGACAAACATGTCAAGTTAGGAGATTCGACCTCATTTATGTGAAACCACCTCTAGCTCACTGCTCTGGAAGCTTCTAGATCACGAATATTCTCATCTCCTTTGGGAAAATTACCTTTTTTAGACCATGGGGGGTATATGAGAAAGCATAGTGATGCCATCATTGGTCTAGCATAGTGCAACATGTGACCATCATGGTTTTTAGCCTAATAAGAGTGATGATGCTCAAATTAGGGTTTTAAGAGCTATTTCTTAAGTGAAAGCTCAAGATATTTTCCAAGAAAAGTTAAAAGAGGGATTTGGGCTATATACATGAATGAGTATATTGTATAATGGTCATGTTTCGGGAACTTTGTGGTATGTGACAGGGAAGTTCAGGAGGTGTGATAAAATATTGTGTAACAGTATTCCATGTAGGTGAAAGATGTCTCTCATGAAAATATTAGCTATCTCAAAATTCCCAAATGTAGACTACATCAATATAAAGTGGGATGCTTTAGTAAACACATCTACAACCACCATGATAGAATCATGTTGTGTTTTTTCCTTGGTAATCTCGTGATAAACACCATTGAAATTTAATCCAACTTTCATTCGATTATGGATAGACATTTAAACAATTCCACTACATGTTGATTCTCTGCCTTTACTTGTTTATGTTTTATGTAGTTTGATAGATATTCAGCCACATCCCTCTTCATACCTAGCCAAAACTATTTTTTCCTTAATGAAGTAATCATTTTTTGCTAACCAAGATGGCTCGCGGAATATCTTCTGTGATACTCATCTAGTATTGTTTGCTTCAATGTGCTCAAGTTAGGAATATACAATTGATTTCAGTGAGTAGATTTTCTCACTTTCTAGCATACTAGGTATTTCATGTTTACTGTACTTTTTGCTGAATTTCAAAATACTTAGCATCTTGTAGTACTCACTTCTTCACCTACTCTAAAAATTTTGTAACTACACTACTAACATATATCCCTATCATAGCATGAGCATGTCTAATTATAGCATCTTCTAGTTTGTTTTCCTTCCCTTTTATGTGCCTTATTTCAAAGTCCAAATTGTTGAGGGATGGAAACCATATTGCTTACCTAAAATTTAAGTATGGCTGGTAGAAAAAACATTTTAGACTCATCTGATAAGTTACCAGTGAAAATTTATTTCCACGTAGATGGTGTCTCCATATTTTAAGTGTGTGTATCACTCATGTCAATTCGAAATCATACACTATATAGTTTTGCTAATGTACTTTCAACTTCCTCGATCTGTAATCTATTACAACATTATCTTGCATCAAAACTCCTCTAAGGCCTTCCAAACAAGAACCTACAAACAATGAATTCTTTATTGGGATATGCAGTTTTTAGTATAGGGCATGTGCTTAAAAATTGCTTCATCTTATCAAATTTTTCTTGGCATTTGGCTATCCATAAAAATTCACACCCATTCTCTACAAGGAGGTGATAGGATAAGCTATTCTTAAGAAGGATTCTATGAACCTTCTATAATATTGTGCAATTACCGTGAATGAGTAAACATCGTATATGTCCTTTCGTACATGGGCCAATTGATGATTACCTAATTCTTTTTGTGGTCCACTACTAATCCTTCCTTGGAAATAACATGTCCCAAGTACTGTATTATGTCCTTATAAAAGTCACATTTTCTGAGTTTTTCATAAAATTGATGCTCCCTTAGTGTTTGTAATACTCACCTCAAATTCTCTTTGTGCTCCTCCTCATTCTTTGAATACAATACAATATCATATGTGAACACTAGTACAAACTTATCAAGGTAAGGGTGAAGTATATTACTCATCAAACACATGAAAGTTGTGGGTGAATTCGTGAGACCAAAAGGTAACACAACAAACTCATAATGGTTGTATCCAGTTATAAATGTGTTTTTCTCGATATCTCCACTCTTTATGTGCAATTGATGGTAGCCCGTTCTTAAATCAAATTTTGAGAAAATTGTTTCCTTTCTCGCGTGATCAAATAGATCATTGATTCGAGGAAATGGCTATTTGTTTCTTATTATTAACTTATTCAACTCATGATAATCAATGTGCATTCTAAATGTCTAGCCTTTTTCTTTGAGAAAAAGTATAGGTGCGTCCCATTGTGAGACACTCGATTTTATATGACCCTTGTCGAGGAGCTCCTATAATTTCATTTTCAATTCTAGTAGTTCTGGTATGCTCATTCGATACAGGGCTTTCGACAAATGAATTGAACCTAGTACTAAATCAATTGTAAAATATATATCCTTATGTGGGGTTAACCCCTAAATTTATTGTTGAAATACATCTTGAAATTCCTTAATCACCACTAGAGTATTTAAATTTCCTTCTTCTATTATCTAATCACTAGTTTTCATCTCTACCATATACAACTCGCATCCTTTTCTTGCACTTCTTTTCTGCAGTAATACTAAAATTTGTCAAACTAATACTCATTTTGGATTTCATCTAATTATCCATGTGTGTCTGTTTTGATTAAGACAACTAACTATTTTCTCTAGACAATTTATAACTTCTACTTGTTTTTTCGAGCTAGTCATGCCTATGAGTAGATAATGAGACCCTAGCGAAAGAATATTTAAATCTGTTTCTCTAGGATAACCATTTAAATTAAGGAGACATTGTTTTATTTGACACGTTAGTTTTCTTTTGGTAATAGTTTCTAACTGTACCAACCACGCATTTTTGAATTTTTCAGATTTCAAAATACACTATTCCACAATTTAGGGGCTGATGTAGCTTAAACTAGCCCCTAGATCAATTAAAACAGACAAAATTTGTTTTAATATGGTACCTTCAATTTCAATCACAGTAGATTCATGCTTAGCTTATATGTCCTCCAATGTTGTGTTAATTTCAGGGATAATCCGAGAAAAATAATTAATGGTTGTTGCCTCTTGAACTACCTGAACATTCTAGAGAGATCTAGGATTATGCAGACAATATCTTAGAAACTGTGGCTTGCCGCAGCCCCAACATTTCAATGGTTTCCTTTCCTTTATGTTGTTATTTTTCTTGTTCTTCAATTCTGTGGTTTTCGAGCCAGTATAAGACTTTGTAGGCAGAATTGTATTTCCTTTGCTAAACTTCTTCCTTGAATGATCCTTAGCAAAATTCTTGAGGTACCAAGGTTTTGGTCTTTCTATGGTCCCTCCCACCTTGGTGATCTCTCTGTTTTTCCTTGATTTTACACCTTCACTTCTACACTTGAATTGGTGATAACACAATCTAGCCTTCCTCACCACTTCATCCATATATTTTGGATTTTTGAACTCAATTTTCTTCTTATACGAGAATATAAATTCTTTTAGGAACTATTGTACTTTGGCCTTCTCCTCTTTAAGGTAGGGAACAGACTGTAGGAAGTTTATAAAATTAGCCACAAACTCATCCATGGTTAGATTTCTGAGCCTTAATTCATGAAATTCCTAGAACGAGTCATCATAATAACACTCACTTAGATACTGTGACTTGAACTCCTTCTGGAATTCCTCCCGAGAAACTATCTTTTCTTCTCGCAATTTCACATTTGTTACCTCTTCCCGTCAAAGGCTAACATTACCTTGCAATCGATAAATAGCTAAGTCTACCTTTAGTATACTTTCGTTCTCATACACCTAGAAATATTTAATCAACTTTTCCTCTTGCTCACTAGATTTTAATAACCATTCATTAATACTCCAACTTTGTGGTAATTCTTGTTGTCGAATTCTTACTATATCCACGAAATGAGAGGGCAGTGAGGTTCTATATTCACACAGATCCACAGAAAAATCCTCCCCACTAGTGATATCTAGAGGAGATTTCCCCATCATTCTACAATAGTTTGCTTCAATTCAGCACCCTATGAAACAAACCAACTACTATGACTATGTCACATTCACTTCTACTACTTACTCTATAACTATGTCGGTGCCTTTTTCTTAAACCTGGTCTGGCAACTCGTGCTCTAGTACCATTTCTCAGATACCCATCTTACAAGAAACTTACATTATTCTCAATGTCAAAATTGTAATACTAGATATGGTGCATTCCTTAAACTGTAATGCTACATATGGCGCATTTCTTAATTTATTTTTTTTCCATAATGAATATATTTGTAACTAGCTTCATGTGATTATGGTTGTCCATGTTTTTTTAACTGAATATGAAAAAATTACTTCCTGTGTCAAGCACCCAACTAAAGTTTGTGAGGAAAGACCCACTTGATTTATGGTGTAGACCGATGTTCCTAAGTTTGGTTATAAATATCTTGGTACACATATGTGTTTCCTCCAAATCTATGAATATCACTTCTTTCAAAATTATTATAACATGAAGTTTGTCTCCCATCATTGATTAATACTATAATCTAGGGACCATGTATAGCCCTCGTTGTGTTTGAGACTCTTATTAAGTGCTACAATTGTTCCACACACTCGACCTAACCTCCAATTCACTCGTTACATGTTTCATGGCCCATGTGAACTGGGTACTATGTCACATGGCCCTCACCATGGCCAAGACATTGGAATTAAATGACCTAACTCTTTCCCCACTCATCAAGGGTGTAAAAATTCACTATCAAAACCTCGTCTTTTTCCTTATTTGTCGTCCTTTCACTTGGTTCTTTTTATTTTCCACTAAAGTAGAAGGCTCTATAACGAAGAAATGTGGCCTCATATGCCACTTCGACTACATGCATTTTCTGTCATTATGTACTGATGTAGGGTATCAAACTCGATCTAAGACCCTACCAACTAGCTTGGGTTTGTCTTGAGATAAGGTGGCTCGACATGTCACTCCCTTTCTACATTCGCACTTATCACGAGTGATGAAATTTTAGTGGGGAATAACAAATTTCATACATGCTCATTTGATTCGCACCAAGTAATTTTATCACTTGCCCCTCTATATATTCAATTATCAATAATTATAAAAAGAAACCCTTGATCTTAAGAGTTGTTCTAGATACCTTCTTACACAAGAATGAAGGCAAGGATTTTCCACAGGGTTAGGATTGGTGTTCTAATTGAATAGAAGGTAATCACTTTCGATGCTCTCATAAGGTGGCTCATAAGCCATTAGCATAACTCTATTCGGGATTTCAAAAGGCCCAGAAAATCATCGTGCCAACTTTGCACAAGTTCCTCTGCTTAGAGTACTCTTCATGGGATTTAATCGTAATATACATGGTCTTAGATGTGGAATTCTCTATGTAGTCTCTTTTTGTCTACATAACATTTTTGTTGATCTTATGCTTTTTTTATATTCTCCTTGATTTTCTGCACTATTGTTATACAGGAATAGTGTCCACATGGATGCTACTATTCCCACTAAGATGGGTGGCTATCTTAGAAACAAACAATCAAAGTCTACTATTGATTCCTTTTATGAAAATAGGTGAGAGGAGAACCAAGAGGGCCAACCTGAGTCTTGCGCTCGATTTCCTCTCTTTCTTGATAGAGTTTTGTTGCTTGCTCTTTGTCTGCTCAGCTTCAAAAGGACCCGTAGAATCACAGCAACATACTACTATGCAAGAAAAAAAGATCTAAGTTCATAAATAATGCAGGATCAAATGTGCATTAACCATATACAAGCATATATAAACAAGTACACAAGAATATGGAAGGGAACAAGAATAGCTTTATTTATATGAAAAGTAGCAAGAAGATTACAACCATGTGCTCTGACCCAGCATCATCCACTAGCTAAGAAGCCCTTCTTCATCTCAAGAAAAGCAAAATCACCCAACGCTGTGAATGTACACCAGAATACCAACAACACTTCTCTATAAGATACAAAATTCCAGCCTCCGGATCTCTGTGATGAGGGATCCATATATAGATGATTACAGAGAGGTGAGTCGTCTTCTGGGATCTTGATTAGTGTCTTCTCTCTGATAGTTCCTGCTTCCACTTGGAGAATGATGATCTCTTACTCATCCCTAGTCGAAAATGGAGAGGCAAGTGTCAGAGGGGAAGCGTCTAGAAGATTCCATGATCTTCCACCTCGCATTTTTGTCCCTGCCATTTTTCCATTCCCGACCATTGCACCCTACAGAGGAGCAAATCAGTATGCATCACACCCTATACACTGGGAAGGTGATACGTATCGCACCCCCTACATTGAGCTTTCAGTATGGCCCAGTTTTGACCATTTATGAGCAGTTTTCAGTGGAGAACTTCTGGGAGATGATGTAATCAGTTAACCTTGTTCCTTTAGGCAGTGAAGCAACACTTTTAGGGACTTAGGAGCCCTCAGTTTATGGACATTTATGATTGGGGTTGAAGTGCCCAAAAATGTATATAACAAAAAGGGGAGAAAAAGAGAGCATCCTAGGAAGCAGTAAGCAGACCTAGAAGCGAGGAAACCAGAGTCGAGCTCACTGTAATAGGCAAAGCCACTAGAGGTTGGTGGCGAGAATAGCGAAGAAAATGATGAATGCGCAGAGATTCTTTGGAGTCACTCAGAGGTCAAGTGAAAAATCCAAAGAGCTCATTTGACAGCAACATATTGTTGTTGGAGTTGCTTGGAGGTCGAGCGAATCATAGAGGCATGCAAAGGCCGAGAGAAAGAGGTTAGAGAGGCCAGAGCCAAGAGCTAGAGCGAGGGCCAGAAGCAAGAGCTGAGAGCCAGAACCAGAACCAAAGCCACAGAGCCAGAGCCAGAGTCAGAGCCACAGCCAGAGCAAGAGCCACAGCCAGAGCTCGAAAAGCCGAAGAGCTCCAAGAGCCAAGGGATAAGATGGTGTTCTGAGCCCAATCTTCCTGTATAAAACGTTGGAGTTAAGTGTAGCACTTGTAAAAGAACTATTTCCATAATCCTAGAGAGCCTAATCGAGTTGATTAGAGCTCAAGGAGACCTAGCCCCAGATATCAAGGTGAACTCCATATTATATTGTTGTCTTATGTGTTTGTTTCTACTGTTGCTTTAACTACTGTTATATGCATTTATGTATCAGTTTAAATACCTTCCCATATCAGCACAAACAACAGATTTTAAAGTAAATAATCAGCCGAAAACAAATAAAAGCATACACCCATATTTTCAATAATTTCTTATTTCCGCATTGGTTAATCATTAACACTTCGGAAAATTTAAAGCTTTGGAAGTGGGAGAGGTTTTGTAAATTAGACCAGAAGCCTAAGAGCCCCATTTTCATATCAAGTGGTATTAGAGCTTAAGATTGATTAACCCCACCTTCAAAGAAGGTTGTAACATGATGCTTGATTGACAGAGCAAATATTGCTTGTCCGAAAGGTGTTTGGATAATCAAGGATTGATTGCCTCATCGATTGTATGCTTGGTTGCAGACTGACTATTGTTTGAGTTTGCAGAGGTGAAGGGAAAACTATTGATAGCTCAGTCCAGGAAGGACAGGAAGGAAGGAGGGCTAAAGGCATTCTTCTATCCCAAAGGACCTCAAAGCAACCCTTGAAGCACAAGAGGTTTGTTGCAAAAGGTTACTTGAGTAAGCTCTTTAATAATCTTATTTGAATTTCTTTTGTTCATTTGCATAATGACAACTTCTACAAGTGAGTCCTCAAATTCCTCCTTCATCACAAGATTCTTTAATGGAGACATGAAGCAAGACTTGTCCACCATGATGGATATGGTGAGAAAAATGTATGAGGATGGAAGGAAGAGTAGCATACTTAGAGAGCAGTTGAATTCTGTGGAGGAAGAGAAGCAGATGCTTTCTGAAAAATTGCAGGAAATGGAGAGGCAACTTCATATTGCAAGTATGAACCTGAAAAGGATGCGTGAGTTGTAGTCACAACTCTTTGCTGCAAAAGAAGCCTTGGCCAAATATCAGCTTGAAGAAGAGGTAAACCATTCCTGTTTGTCTTCAAATTCTTCTAAGAATGCTCATATTGGTTCTTTTGAAAACATACCAAAGGCATAGGTTCCAAGCTAATGTCCAATATGGGCTATGAAGGAAAAGGATTGGGAAAACATTCACAAGGTATTGTTGATCCAATAATGGTTGTATTTGGGTCTTGGCTATGGACAGTCTTATGGAGAGAATTCCAAAGCTGCCATGAAGACCATTGAAACGGTTCCAAAAAGGAGTTTCATTGCAGGTCCTCTACTTCAAAAGTGTGAGGACTGTATTAAGGAGGAATGCAATAGCTCGAAACATCATTCGCATGATGCAGATGTTCAGAAGCACACACTTGAACCAGAGAGTTGTGGAAACTTTAACAGCCTTGAAGAAAGTGATGGTATTCCAAAGGGAGCCACTTCTTCATTTGCTTCACTTCCTCATGAAGGCAATAAAGGTGAAAGAGGCAGGTATAAATTTGGTTCTAAACACCTTCTTTTTTATTTTGTAAAGCATGGAAAAATAATTGCATGTTCCTTTTGTGGTTTGGATAATCGTTATGTTTCTAGATGTTGGAAGAGGATGGCCACATACAGGAAACTTCTAAAGGAAAAGAAGCAAGCAGCCAAAGGTCCACAGGACAAGGCAAATCATGCTATCAAAAGTATGCACATGTGTTGCACTTACTACCATAAGCAAGGGCATCTTACTGAAAGGTGTTGGACTTTGAATCCAGCACTGCTTCCACCAAAGCTGAAGGAGAAGGTGGAAAAAGAAAATGGCAGGGATGGAAATAAAGATTCCATGATTGATGTGGTTTAGGATGATTCACATATTGATGCTGATGTGCAAAAAAAGGAGGGACCTTTGAAATGGATTGGTAAGAAATGGTTAGAATTATTATCCAATTAAGGTTGCATGTCTAGTGATGCATCTGTTTGCATTTCTTTGTGGAATAAATGCAAGTTGCAAGATCTTACCAAATGGTAAATAGAAAGAAGTTGAGTAGGAAACTCACTTTATTGCTGCAACAGTATGTTCATTTCAGCTTCGGAAGTATAGTGTACTTAAGCGCAAGTTGAAAGATGGAATGCATACCTGAGCATGAGATGCATGTGATGCTGGCTTGGGAGAAGTTAAATTGGTTTCTACAATAGAGACAAGGATGAAGTGTTTCATCTTTTGGAAAAGAGTCTTAAAGGTCTTTTTCTTACATGCTTGACTTGAAGGGTCATTTGTTGTAAAGGCATGTTTTATTGGCTTGTTATCTAGTCAATCATTTGTATGCAGATATAAGACATGGAAGGGTTCACAAGATGTGAACTCTATTTCTTTGTTGAAGCGGGAGTTAGTCCATGCAGTTGTTGTCTATATGCCTGTTGTTGTTAATAGTTGTTGTTGACAGCTTTTCAAACAGGTACAAATGAAAGCTTTGTGGAGCAAATGTACTTAACATTTGTTTGAGCCACCTTAGATCAAGGATCAAGGCAAAGAAGCTCAAACTACCTTTTGTAAACTTCATAGCAGAAGTTCTGCATGAAGTCAAGGAGGAAAACAGTTCTTCCCAAAACGACCAACCCATGCAAGAAGGGAAGTGGTTAAAGATTTTGGCTCAAAGGCACTATGCAAAGGCAAGTCTAGGGAGGCTGAATGAAAGGGGTGTTGTTACTCTCATTTACTGCTAAGATTAGTATATCAGTCTTTTGGTGGACCAAAAGTTCTTTTAGTGGGAAGGCGTGATCTGAATTGGATCCTTAAACTCTCTTAAAGCTACCTAAACTCTATAAAAGCTCATACCGAAGTTTAAATTCTTATGGATGTCGAAGCCTATCAGAAATAACCTCTGAACAACGACAATTTGCAGCTAGCACAGAGCAATGAGGACCTTCGGTCAAAGCGCATTAACCATTGGCCCATGGCGATTATGCATGGTGCAAATGGCAGTTAGGAGGCTCAGACCAAAAAATGGAGGCTGTTTCTAATGCGCGATTAGTGCACTCGGTAGAACCCCTAAAAATGGAAAAGCCCCGAGCGCTTGGTCATAAGGGAGCCAAAAAACCATGGGAAAAGCGCTAAAACCGAAGGCGGGTCCTGTGCTCCAAACCGGTGGAATATCAAAGGTGTTTTGGGCGGTAAGCGGGTTTGTTAGAGGACCCAGCAATGCCATACATTGATTGACGCGTGTCCGGCGGATGAGAGAGAAAAACCACTCTCATCGTGGGCTAACATCCAAGCAAGTCATCCCAATAAGAGCGATAACCAACGGATCTAGAGGCCTCAGATCTAATGGTGGAGATTGCGCCTAATGGGAAACCGGATTCGACGGAGAAAATAAGCTTCGGCACATAAAGGTTGAAGTCCGATTGGATCGCTAAGTTGGCGGATGAATCATTTCACAGAGTAACTGAAGTAATGAACTACTTAAAGAAGAGTTGGCTCAGCTCGTGAGGAGACAAGTGGCCACCTCTCTGTGAAGCGTTACAATGATGATGACGCAAAGCAGGGAATTCCAGCAGACAGAGGCAGGCGATCCGAAGAGTCGGGAGAGGAAAAGAACAGTCATGAGACGGATTGGCGTTAAGCCACAAACAGACAAAGAGTAAAATGGGAGAAAAAGAGAGCAGCCTAGGAAGCAGTAAGCAAACCTGGAAGCGGGGAAACCAGAGCTGAGCTCACTATAATAGGCAGAGCCACCAAAGGTTGGTGGTGCGAACAACGAAGAAAACGTTGAATGCGCAGAGAGTCTTTGGAGTCACTCAGAGGTCGAGTGAAAAAGCTAGAGAGCTCATTTGACAACAGCATATTGTTGTTGGAGTTGCTTGGAGGTTGATCGACTCACAAAGGCATGCAAACGCTCGGAGAAAGAGCTTAGAGAAGCCAGAGACAAGAGCCAGAGCAAGCACTAGAAGTGAGAGCTGAGAGCCAGAACTAGAGCCACAGCCACAGAGCCAGAGCCAGAGTCAGAGCCACAGCCAGAGCAAGAGCTCGAGCCAGAGCCAACAGCCAGAGCTAGAAAAGCCGAAGAGCTCCAAGAGCCAAGGGATAAGATGGTTTTCTGAGCCCAATTTTCTTGTATAAAACATTGGAGTTAAGTGTAGCACTTGTAAAAGAACTATTGTCATAATCCTAGAGAGCCTAATCGAGTTGATTAGAGCTCAAGGAGACGTAGCCCAAGATATCACAGTGAACTCCATATTATATTGTTGTCTTATGTGTTTGTTTCTACTGCTGCTTTAACTACTATAATATGCATTTATATATCAGTTTAAGTACCTTCCCATATCAGCACAAACAACAGATTTTAAAGTAAATAATCAGCCAAAAACAAATACAAGCATACACCCATATTTTCAAGAATTTATTATTTTCGCATTGGTTAATCATTAAGACTTGGGAAAATTTAAAGCTTTGGAAGTGGGAGAGGTTTTGTAAGTTAAACCAGAAGCCTAAGAGCCCCAGTTTCAGATCATAAATGAAAGTTCTTCATAATCCAGTTTTTGAACATGTGTGAGTCTGTTGAAAGGCAGTTTAAGATTTTCAAACTTTGACCCCTCACTGGGATCAATCTTTACCAATATCTTGACAACTCTTCTGGTCTTTGTAATTAAAAAATACATGTTTGCTTCTACGGACTCTCTGAGCTTACCTCCAATATACTTGAATACATATTCAGTCCATATTTGGGGTCAGAGGGTAGGTAGTCTTCCTCAAACAGGAACTGCTTCCAGCCATTTTCTATGAGCATCAGAGAGAGGGTTCCACCTCTTGAGTAATATTGGAGATGTTGTTATGATCTAATTCTTCCCAAGAACCTAAGAGACATGTGTTGTTGACTTAAAACGCAACATGAACCACCCCCTTACAAGAACTGTTACTTCTGCATCTCCCGGTGTCGAGCCCTTCCACGTCTGCTTACCCACTTCGTAGCTTCCTGAACCATGAAGTATTTCCCTTTTGCTCTCTCTATCAATATTTGTTCAGAGGTCGCCATTGTCAAGTCAAAATGAATATCCTTCCCAGGCACAAGATTATTATCTTATGCTTTCCTTCGAATGCCTTTTCTTTTCTTTCGCATAGATCCAACTTTGTGATTTTCCTCCCCTTCCAACTCTGAGGCTTGATCTATCCCATTATTATTTCGATCCTTGGACCTAGTCTTTTCACACCACTAATTTCCCCAACTCGAGCATTTGCGTAACAACCCTAGTCAAAATTCCATGTAAAAATATATAAATACCACGGTCGATGAGACACATATTCCAAGCTGAATGGTGGGCAAGACATCCTAGTGGGTGTTCATTTGGTTGTTTATGGCTAAGGAAATTGGTAAAGGCAATGGATAAGGCATTAAAGAGACAAAAAGGTATTTTGGCACATTTATTTATGAAAATAATGGAAATTAGGAGAAAAGGAAGGTGAAAGGTCACAGGTTGCATGTGAGGAAGAAATTGAAGGAAAATAATGGAAAATGAAGAAATAGAGACCTCATTAATAAAAAGTCTTTTGAGGATCAGTGGGCAAGACTTGGTCAGTTCAATTTTGGAGCTCTCTCATTATTCTGTCTCTTTCATACTCTTGGAGACTTAAAGTTTCCTTGGAGCATTCTTGGAGGGTGTGGCAAACTTGGATTTTTGGAGCAAGAAGGCAAAGGAAGAGCAGGAAAGTGCAAGAGGGCATCAAGATCAACAACTACAACAGTGTTGCTTATAGGTATCGAGTTTCATGTGTGTTCTACTCACTAATTTTGGGATGCATGTGTTTTATTGGTTGTGATATGTCATTGGCATGGAGGATTTCCTGGATTGACAATGGATTTCCTAGCTTTTCCATTTCCTGGATAGTCATGGTGTTGTGGATTTATTTTCTTTGTTTTCTGGTTGGTTCTCATGTTTCCTCAGCTTGGGTTGAGTTATTAGTTCTTGGATCCTTGGTTGGACAAACGCTATGGAGCCCTGTAATGGCTTGGGTTGAGTTATTAGTCCTGGAGCCTTGGTTCGATAAATGCTATGGATCCCTGTAACAACTTGGGTTGAGTTACTAGTCTTGTAGCCTTGGTTGGGAAAACGCTCTGGAGCCCTTGGTGGGTTGAGTTACTAGTCCTAGAGCCTTGGCTGGACAGATACTCTGGAGCTCGACAATAGTTGTGGGTTGAGTTACTAGTCCTAGAGCCTTGGTTGAACAAATGATCTGGAGCTCGGCATCAGTCGTAGGTTGAGTTACTAGTTGGAAGCCGAGTTGGAACAAACACTTTAGAGCCCTGGAAGGTTGGGATAGAGACCGATCTAATGTTGGTTTTGTGATGTACGACCATGAGCTGGAATCATTGTTTGATGGGTTGAGATGGATGGCCTCTGGAAGCCCTGGATGAGTTTTGATTGATGTGTTTTATGAGATCCCACATTCATGCTTGGAATATGGCACAAGGGTGAATGGTTGAAGAGAGATTTGGCTTAGCCATTCTACGGTCAGGTGGAACGTGGAAGTCCCATCCCGGTTTTGGATTTTGCATCACTAATGAAAGGTTATTTATCCTTGTATCTCTATGAGCATTATGATGGATTATATGTGGTTTATATGGTTATGATTTCATTGGTATTTCTGTCCCAATTATGCTTGTTATTTACATGTTTTATGAAAACAACCATGAGTGGCTCTCATCGTGTTTTTACTTATAATTGAATAATCAATGTATCTATGACCTAATGGATGAAATGACAAATAATGTGATAAGGAGACAATCCTTCATAACAAATCTCAGATAAATATGAGATCCATATACTTAACTCTGTTATTTACACTTGTAGATTACATGTCGATGATATGTTTGACGAAATGCCTATCATGGCTAGTAGGGGTCCAGTCAAGGTCTTGAACAAGTATTTGCTTTAGTACTATCATTTCCATGTTACTTTATTGATTTGAAGAGATGGAATAGTTTTGGGGATTGACCTAGGCTCTCGGCCTGAAAAAGTGGCTCAAATCACGGAGTCGCTAGCACAACACTAACAATTTTGGTCCACAGTCGCTGGAAGGCAGACCAGTGAGAGCGACTTTAGGTTGTTTATCGCTCCCTTGCCCATAACATGAGAGTGACTATGGCCCAAGAGACCTAAAACAAAAATAGGACCCAGGGACAGGTTGTCTGAGTGGCTAACTTATCTTCTAAGGGTTATGTTGGTGATGTTGGATGACTTTGTGTGATGTTTCGTCGATTCCACTTCCTTAAGGCTACCTAGGAGGTCAAGTCATATCATAGTGGCCTCTCGTCGCATGTTTACCCTGGCTGGCCAATTGCTTGGGTAAATGTGGGAGGAGGGTGTTACTGAGTGGTATCAGAGCATGTGATGCAGGAAAGTGTTCCCTCTGCGGACAGAGGCAACCCCTCTAGCCCTAGAGTGGGTCTAGTCATAGCAAAGACAGATCAACAATTGATTTCCTTAAACAGTCATCGTTGGAGGCCTACCTAAAACCGGTGGTTGATGAAGTTCTATTGCATTGCTCCAGCTTCTGTTTCCTTCTCCTCAATGAGCAATTAACCTGAAACAATACAAGGAAAACAACAATGCACGTAACCAGGAAACAACAATGATATATTTACTCATAAAGTCAAGAAGTCATGAGCTATCAAGTAAATTACATACAAGACATAGGAAACATCATTGATTGTATCAATAATGAATCAAGAGCAAGCTTACAACTAGGTCTTGAGGTCGCAAGCCTTCTCAGAGGGCCCAGCCAATATGTTTCTCAAGCATTCACTCTTCAAAGATGAATCTCCCAACATACAATGTCTCTCTCTCACTCATAAGCTTTAACACAAAGTTAAGGGCACTCCACAACCTTCCACAAGCTATCAAAAATCCCACACTTGTCACACACGCACTAGCTATCTATCAAACTCAAAAGCACTAGCAGCACTAGCAGCACTGCCCAGCCAAAAGAACTAGTAACTCCGGAACTAGCAAATTATAACAATGGTGAGTGATTTTATAGGAGAAGGAGTCTCCATGAAATGAGGGAGAGGTAACTTATCCTCAAGGAAGGTAGCACAAAAGGTGGAACCACCATCCTAGAGGCGAAAAGGTGACCCAAACTGACCCAACAACCAACTCTAGAAACATCCAGAAGGCCGACTGTTTGAACTAATTCGCCAAATCTGGATCGTCGCGGGTCATGAACTCGGGACTAGTGACGATGTCGCAACTATACAGTGCATGACAGAGAATCGTCACGGATTTTAAGGGTTTACTAGCAACGATGCAAAAACTTAGTAAAAAAGGGTCAATCTTCAGCATCAGAGAGCATTTGCTTGATCTTCTTACATCAGTGGGAAGATATGAACATGTTTATTTGACACATGACACAGTAGAGGGACTGAGATGAGGACAGTGACAAATTACTGTGTAACAAAGCATGGTTACGCTCTCCTTGGGCTGTGTGTTGATCATGCTTTCGTGTTGGTTAAATATGTGTTCCTTATGCATGTAGTCCATGTGCTTATTGCATTTTCATGGTGTTGATCTTGGTTGTAGTGATGTCACCATGTGAATGTTAAAAGTTGTTGTCATGGAGTATGTCTTCATGTGTGTATGGTTGAATATGCAATCCTAGGCACATTAATGTTCACCTATTATCAAGTGTATGTGAAGTGGTTGTTGTTGTCATGCACGAGGTCATGGTTGTGTAGTTGATATGGTCATGCATTGATGACTGGACTCTAGCTAGAATGATGTGTATATTGTTTGGTACTCATGTGTTATATGTCTATGTGTAGTTGTTATGCATGCATAGTCTTGGTTATAGTTATGCATATATAGTAGGTCAAAAATGCCTTGTGAAGTCATTATATGCATATTTAGGTCATCATGGTGCTATTGGTTGTTATGATGCTAATGTGTTGGCTGAGCTTGAACAGGAGGTGTAGATCATCATAATGAGGTTGCAGCATTGGACCTCGAGGCGAGATCATGTCGTCATACAGATGATAGTTGATTAGCACAGTCACATGCCCATGAGTCGGATAGTCAAGAATGATAGTAACACGTGGTTGTAAGCATTTCTATTGTTGGTTAGGTTAGATAACTTGGTGATTATATTATATGATATGTTGTTGATGAGTATGTTATAGGTTAACTTGTTGTTGCTATATGACAGTTAGCTTGACGATTAGGTTTTATGTTGTTGATGAGCATGATATATAGCTTATTGTTGTTATATGATATTAACTTGATGATTAGGGTTATTTCATTGAGATCTTGATGTTATATGTATTGTGTTAACCTGGTTTGACCTATGTAGATGGTTATGATTACGACATTCAGGTATGAGTCGACTTATTGTGTTGCATTGTGTGTTACTGATATAGACCGATCGTACATGTGTGATTGCTATGCATAAATGATAAATGCTTATGAGTTTGTGATGTGAACATGTTAGTTAGTTAGTGTTATGGATATCGTGATCTTATTTAGGTTTGAGTTGATATGTTGTGAAGTTGTATCGTGCTAACCTAGATTGATTGTGCAGACAAGATAGCCGCCCCTGAAATACACTAAGGTATGAGTTCGCATATGTCGTATATTTGGTACTTGATTGTTTGATTATGTCATCTATTTGGTGTTTGAATGTTTGGTGTCTATTACGTCATCTAGTTGATTCATTTAACATGGTATGTTTGAAAGTTGTTTGAATGCTTCATGAATTGCATAATATGAGTATGTGTTCCAATGATCTTGTTTTAAGATGATTGTACTAATACATATGTGTTTAGATAGTTGATAGGTACTTGAGTGTAGTAAGTGATAGTTGTAGCATTATGTCTAATGACTATGGATTATGACTTGTTTGTTAGTCTTGGTAAAGGTTGATTTCAATTGATAGAAATGATTGTCTTGATATTTGAAACATGTGGTTGACATGTGTGAGCAGTTGCAGGAAGCATGTTGGTATTAGCCTGACAAGGTAATAGTTGATGTTTTTATATCACTAACAGTTGGGTGACGTGACAATATATAGTAAGACTCATTTGTAGCAGGATAAAGGTAAAAGAAAGGAATCGGGTAAAAATTCCTTTGGCTATGTTTAAAAACCCTAATTCCAAACGAACGAGTGCTTTGCATACACGGAGTCTTCTTAACCTTGATTCTATTTGACATTATGTGGATATGTGCTAGATTCATGAAAATGTACTTGATAGGTATATTAGCTAGCCTTTAGTTACAGACGGATCTGTCAAAGGATTGGAGTCCCTTGAGAGATGATGTGGATGTGTTCAGTTGCAAGCAACATGATTGGCACAAAAAGATAAGGTAACGGATGTATTGTGATGTTTATTTATACACCGACAGTTATGTGTTTATGGCAGTATGATGCAAGGGATTGTGTGGCGAAGAGAGGTTGCCATGAAATCTTGAAGAAGGCTCTAGTTGAGTTTCCTTGGGAACCATGGGGATTGAGTCATAGTCTTTGTTGCCAGTCTTATGCTTTTGGTATCTTATGATTTGTTGAGATTGATTTGTTATTTTGTTTATGTCTGGTTCAAGGCCTTCCCACTTTGGTTGTGGTGTTGTATTGTTGTCATGGTTTTCATGATCTTCTTCTTATTTGTTTCTTGACTTTCCTTTTGTGTTTTGAACCTTGGGGATTTTTTGGGAAAGAGGAAAGTCGATGGAGCTCAGGGAGAGTTGTGTGGCACCCAACAGGTAGTGTAAGATTCAAATGAAGCTCTGTGCATGAGTAAGCGCAACGGAAGGTAAGACTATGACAGTCGGTTGGATTGGTTGGGTCCATTGTGGTAAATGGACGATGACAGAATATTCATGGGAAAGGTAATCAAGAAAAGTTAAAGTAAATAGATCTGAGGTGTCGAATTCCTTTGCTACGTTGGGACTATTGTTCTCAATATTGTACATGTGTTGCATGAATAAAGGAAGTTCTCTTAACTTTGATCTTATAATATCTGGAAATTTTGTTGTGATCATGATTATGTTGATTTTTTTACATGTAGGTGTATATGTATGTAGTTGCCTAACAGGATGACGATTATTTTATTCTAATGATTATATATCTATGTATTTATGTATTTATGTCAATGTCAGATAGTGTCATAGGGAATCATTCTTGTGGAGGAATGATTTCTTACGCAGGCAAATGACATGAAGAGGTTCTTGGTCTATGAGGAATCAAGTGGGAAGAGCAGTCATGACAAACATATGAGGTCAGTATCATGTGAATATGAATTTATATTGTATGCTTGTATTATGCATATGCTTATGTTATGGACATGTTATACCGAGGTATACATCAGCAAAGTGAAAGCAGTGTGGTCTGTAGCATGCTAGAACAAGCATGGATAAGACACTAGAACCAAGGTTGCTTGGTAAAGAGTCAGTGTGGTTTTTGTATGTGTGAGTCGACAAATGTCTTTGTCATGTGATTTACGCCGAAGCTCTTCTTATAACTATGATGGATCACAGAAGCCTCAATTCTACAATTGTTGTGGATATGTCTTATATGTTGTACTTGTTGCACCTGTGATGTTGTGTGCATGCAGTGTGGTGTACATTTAGTGTGTGTACATGTTGACTATGCAATATTATGTACATGGTGTAGTATAGATAGTGTTGTATGAATGTTGCATATTCAGTGTTGGGTATAGATGGTGTTGTGTACATGTTGGATATGCAGTATTGTGTACATATTGTACTATGTGCATGATGGATATGTGGTGTTGTGTGCATATGGTGTTGTGCACATGTTGGATGTGCAGTGTTGTGTACAAATGGTGTTATGTAAATGTTGGAAATGTAGTGCTATGTACAAGTGGTGTTGCATGCATGTTGTACATGTGGTGCTATGTACATATGGTGTGTTGTGCATGATTATACAAGTGGTGTTGTGTGCATGTGGTGCTATGTACATATGGTGTGGTGTGCATGATTGTATAAGTGGTGTTGTCTACATGTTGTACAAATGGCTTTGTGTGTAGGTGGTGCAGTGTACATGTCTTGCATGTGGCGTTGTGTACATGTGGTGTCGCGTACATGTCGTGCATGAGGTATTGTGTACATGTGGTATTGTGTACACGTTGTAGAGTGGTGAAGTGTACATATGGTGTTGTGTACATGTTGTGCAGGTGGTGCCATGTACATGTGATGTTGTGCACACATTGTGCAAGTGGTGCTTGGTACATTTGGTATTGGTGTACATGTGGGATTGAGTGCATGTCGTACATGTTGTGTTGTGGGCATGTGGTACTATGTATGTGCATTATGTAGTCATGGTTTTGTGACATATGCATTCATTGTGTTGCACTCTAGACACTATTTGTGTTATGTTTTACATCAGGTGTAGGTGTATGTATTGCGTTATAGGCATATGTATTGTATTGTATACACTCGGTGTAAGTTTATGTGTTGTATGTCAGGTGTAGGTACATGTATTGCATGGATTTGTATGTCCTGTGTGGTTGTATATGTGCGATGCACACTATGTATATGAGCACCTAGTTGAGGAGAAGGCACTGGGTGTTTGTCGAGTGTGGCAATTGATCTGGTGTGTGTACGAAATAAGAATAAAGGAAAAAGTAAGATCAATTAAAGGATAAGTATCGGTATGTTATTTCAATTTTATTATGCATGTGATTTATGATTCTAGTTTATGATCTATGATTCTGGTTTATTATGGTTACATGTGATTTATGATTTTGATCCATGATGATTATGTTTTGAGCTAACATGATGAGATATTTTTATACATGTTGATTTGGTCAATTATGTTAGTTTGACTTGTTGTGGCAGGAAGTGAACATGATTGCAAATGTCCCTTATTGATGAGCTACCAATGAGGTATGATGTGAATTTGTTTCAATTTATTTTGAAACTAATGGAATTTATGTCCTTGGTATAAGAAGCACGTAAATCCCTGGTTGGGTAGTTAAAATCCACTGCAAGAATTACCAGCAACAATGAAAAGAATTAGAATATGTAGCAATATGCTAGTAAAAACACTTCATGAGCAGGGCCATTATCGGACACTGATACCCAGTAGTGTCCATTGATTTCCATGAGCATGTTATGACCGGTATGATGGTTTTGATGCAGGGATGTGCCTTGGTTTTTGTATATTCCAATGCGAGGAAACCTAGCCAAGGGAGGGATTTTCTGAGATGGGGGTGCCAATGGAACATGGAAGGTGAGTGACTGCATGGAAGGGGTGACTGGATTTCCCGAGGGACTCTGTAGCAGAGAAGGGAAGGTTATAGATCAATTTGTTTTGATCATTAGCATTGCCAAATGGAATTAGATGCACATTGAGAGTGTGTCCTAGAACAATAGGCCGGTAACTATTCACTGAGAGGTCAAGTGGCACGGGATTCCAATGCTAGACATTGGATGCAACTTTGACTGTGGCAGTAGTTTCTAGACTTCTTGGGAAGGAGGTGAATCCTGGTACTACTTTGAGGGTGGAGGTGTGAGTCTCTGTATTCCCTTGTTGATTGATACAGGCACTGTATCCTTTATTTGTTGGTTTAGCATATGTGTATATGTGATTATTGTAAATATTGTAATGAGTTGTGATATAAAGCTCCACTATGCGATATGTTTTCATGTTGTCATGACGTTTTTTGTTAGCAGATGGTCATTGTAAATATTGCAACGAGTTATGTTATAAAGCTTCATGGGCAATATGTTTTGTTTTTAGAGGTCTTTTTGGTTATAGGTGTCATTAAACAACGAGGATGGTGTTCCCCCAGGGGGGGGGTTCTGCAACCGCCCTGGTGAAAATTCCATGTAAAAATATATAAATACCACGGTCGATGGGACATGTACTCCAAGCTGAATGGTGGGAAGGACATCCTAGTGGGTGTTCATTTGGTTGTTTATGGCTAAGGAAATTGGCAAAGGCAATGACTAAGGCATTAACGAGACAAAAAGGCATTTTGGCACATTTATTTATGAAAATAATGGAAATTAGGAGAAAAGGAAGGTGAAAGGTCACAAGTTGCATGTGAGGAGGAAAATGAAGGAAAATAATGGAAAATGAAGAAAATAGAGGCCTCATTAATAAAAAGGCTTTTGAGGATCATTGGGCAAGACTTGGTTAGTTAAGTTTTGGAGCTCTCTCATTATTCTCTCTCTCTCTCTCTCTCCCTCTCTCTCATGCTCTTGGAGACTTACATTTTTCTTGGAGCACTCTTGGAGGGTGTGGCATACTTGGACTTTTGGAGCAAGAAGGCAAAGGAAGCGCAGGAAAGCGCAAGAGGGCATCAGGATCAACAACTACAACAATGTTGCTTGCAAGTACCGAGTTGCATGTGTGTTTTCCTCACTAATTGTGGCATGCATAGCACATGCATGTGGTTTCTTGGTTGTGATATGTCATTGGTATGGAATTGCCTGGATTGACAGTGGATTTCCTAGCCTTGCCATTTCCACGATAGCCATGGTGTTGTGGATTTATTTCTTTTGCTTTCTGGTTGGTTCTCATGTTTCCTTAGCTTGGGTTGAGTTATTAGTTCCTAGAGCCTTGGTTTGACAAACGATCTGGAGCCCTGTAATGGCTTGGGTTGAGTTATTACTCTTAGAGCCTTGGTTGGACAAACGCTTTGGATCCCTCTAACAACTTGGGTTGAGTTACTAGTCCTGTAGCCTTGGTTGGACAAATGCTTTGGAGCCCTTGGTGGGTTGAGCTACTAGTCCTGGAGACTTGGTTAGTAAAGAACTCTGGAGCCCATCAGCAGTTGTGGGTTGAGTTACTAGTTCTGGAAGCCGGGTTGGAACAAACACTCTGGAGCCCTGAAAGGCTGGGATAAAGACCAATATGATGTTGGTTTTGTGATGTCCAACCGTGAGGTGGAATCACTATTTCATGGGTTGAGGTGGATGACCTCTGGAAGCCCTGGATGAGTTTTGATTGATGTGTTCTATGAGATCCCACATTCATGATTGGAATATGGCACGAGGGTGAATGGTTGGAGAGAGATTTGGCTCAACCATTCGATGGTCGAGTGGAACGTGGAAGTCCCATTTCGAGTTTGGATTTTGCGTCACTGATGAAAGGTTATTTCTCCTTGTATCTCTATGAGCATTATGCTGGATTATATGTGGTTTATATGGCTGTGATTTCAGTGGTATTTTTGTCCCAATTATGTTGGTTATTTACATGTTTTATGACAATAGACATGAGTGGCTCTCATCGTGTCTTTTATTATAATTGAATGATCAATGTATCTATGACCAAATGGATGAAATGATAGTTAATGCGATAAGGATACAATGCTTCTTAGCAAATCTCAAATAAGTATGAGATCCCTACACTTAACTCTGTTATTTACACTTGTAGATTACATGTTGATGATATGTTTGACAAAATGTGTGTCATGGCTAGTAGGGGTCCAGTCAAGGTCTTGAACAAGTATTTTCTTTAGTACTATCATTTCCATGTTACTTTTCTGATTTGAAGAGATGGATTAGTTCTAGGAAGTGACCTGGGCTTTGGTTCTGAAAAAGTGGCTCAAATCCCAGAGTCGCTGGCACAACACTAACAATTTTGTTCCACAATTGCTGGCAAGCAAGCCTGTGAGAGCGACTTTAGGTTGTTGGTCGCTCCCTTTCCCATAGCATGAGGGTGACTATGGCCCAAGATACCTAAAACAATAGTAGGACCCAAGGACAAACTGTTTGAGTGGCTGACTTGTCCTCTGAGAGTTCTGTTGGTGATGTTGGATGACTGTGGGTGATGTTTCGTCGATTCCATTTCCTTAAGGTTACTTAGGAGGTCGAATCATATCATAGTGGCCTCTCGTTGCATGTTTAACCCGGCTGGCCGGTTTCTTAGGTAGATGTGGAAGGAGGGTGTCACAATTTGCTGCTCCTTGGAAGGATAATTCCACATCTGTTCGAAGGGGAGTTTCGACCACTTCCAATGGACCTGTCTATTTTTCTTGGAGACCATTAAACCCATAACCCTACTTTTCCACCCAAGGGTTTTTATTCCCATCACCACTTCAGAATTTTTTTTTTGTTTAATGGTTGTGCCTACGAGTTATTCAACCTTTTGCCCACAACATTTTGTAGGGAGTTCCCTGGAAACCCTTTCTCTCGATTCCTAATATGGATTTATCTCAACCCTCTAGAACAATCTCTCAGTGTTGACGGTGCTCGACACACCAACATGTAAGGGGATCTCCGCGGTAAGAAGTCCCAATTAGACCTCAGACTGTTTGGTGTAGGAGTCCCAACAGTGGGTCGTACGGTAATGTCTTGACCGTGATTTCACACAGAAGTAAGTAAGATAACTTTATTGCTAGCAAGGGTGTGAGAGTTGCAGCGAGCCAAGGAAGGTGCATGAGAGGTTCTAACACACGAGGGTTGAGATGAGTGCACCCTTTGGAAACCTATGATAACACGCAATTAAGAAGGGAACACACGAGCAAAGATGCATCACAACATGGAAGGCAAGTTATCTAGCAATACAAAGTGATGGTTAAATCAACAACATGTTTGAGAAAGATTCATACATACATACACAGAAAATTCCATGTGTAAGCAAACAAGTACATATATCATTTAGAGTAAACCTGATAGCATAGGATACAATACAACATATGCATGAAACATGTTCGCTCTGTTATATTAAGAAGTGTAACTTCCAGTCATAAAATACATTCATGTCTAACCACTAGTTCCAATAGCGGAATGTTACAGCCACAACCGCTTCCTCCTCCAAAGAGATATACTAGCTCTGTGCAGTGGAGAAGCCAAGGCTCGTAACAATACTGTCCAAGCTCTCTCCAAGATAGTCGTATCGGAAGATTGGCTAACCGAAAGCCTTTACAATAAATTATGAGATTCTATTTATACCAAAGGGTGGTGTTATATTCTTTCCACAACTAGCCTACGTAGTTAACGGGGGGTTAGAGGGGGGGGTGGAGCCCCACCTTCATTGCGCCAATTGCGTAGTTGGGGGGGGCGGCAGCCCCCCCTTCGTTGCGCTGATTACGCAACGGGGGGGTCACAGGGGGGTGGCAGCCCCCCCTTCGTTGCACTAAATGCGTAGCAGGGTGGTCACAGGGGGGCGGTAGCCCCCCCTTCGTTGCGTTGATTGCACAGGGGGGGCGACAGTCCCCCTCTATGGGGTCTGAGGCAATGCCCCAGGGAAATTTTTTTGGGACCCTATATTAGGTGGGACGAACCTACCTATGGTTTTATGCATGATTTTAGCACATGGTTTTGGATGTGATGGTTTTTCGGTCCATGGTATTGGATGCTTCGCATGTATATATATGTTTTGTAACATTGAAAGGAACATAATGAAAAATCAATATGGTAGTCCCAGTTTTGGTATCCAGGGGAAAATCTCTGTGTATATGTGTTTTATGTGTTATGCTCACGCATTGTTTATTTTCTGTGTTTTAGAATTCGTATGCAGGTAATTTTTGTACGGGGTAAAAAACGACAGGTGGGGTGACCCTTGACATTCCCCTTTGTGATAGTTAATCTACCCTCATGACTCTTCATCTACTCTATGAATGTTACATCCAACTATCAACACTTGAACTTCCACTTGACACGATGTTACATTACAATGCACATGTGCTCATGTGAGACAAAATGGCTTGAGAAAGCCATGCAAGACATCACTGACACTCGGTTCGTTGTGGTGAGACCAACTCTTTGACATGCTTGTGATGGTAAAGGTGGTGAGTTGATGCCAAGCTTGGTCATTCATGATGGTGTGCATGCTCTCCATGGTGACATCTTGTTGAAGCGAACTCTTGCCTCCGTTGCATTCGGGTGCAATGGTATGGCTCCTCCATCCAACTCGTCTACTAACATGCGCATGATCTTCTTGGGTGCGGCCGAACCAGCAACACACTTATGCATAGTGTCCATGTTAATATTCCATTATGTGGTGGTGGTCATGTGCATCAACTCTCAACTGCATGTTCAGCTCTAGTCAGACTTGCTTCTTGTCTTTGCCTCGGTGAGTGTGCTGAATGGGTTGATCACATGTGTGCACACAATGACATGCATGTTCCTGAATTCCCTTGCATGCGATCAACAACACTACTCACCATGTCTGCTTCATGCCAGCTGCTATGATGGATCTTTAACTTGTACGAGGCACAGTTTCATCCGTGAGTTTATGTTGCGCCCACTGTTGTACCTATTCCTGCTGCAACTCATTCTCTCATATATGCAGCTCATGTTCTTCCTTGAGTTGTTGCTTCAAGACATGAAACTCCTTCTTTGTTCCATTCTCTATCTTTGCACGATCTTCATGTTGTGTCGTCACCTCATAGCCTGAGTCTCCAAAGTTGCTTTCATCTCAAGTGGATCTGCTTGAGCTTGCAACTTTGTTCCGCCTTTGTGTTGTCAACAACCTTCCTCTTGCGTTCGTTGCATCTGATATGTTGCCTTCAGTTGTTGTTCATGGTGATGCTATTGCCGTCATATCTTGATGTCCTTGTCTACGAACAACTTGATGTCTTCTTGGGTAGGCAAGTCCATAGACACTTGATCAACTGCATCCCCAAGTGTGCTCCGAACGGTGTCTTCGGCTCTGCTCTCCTAGAAACCATTGTACTTGTATTGCTGAGAGGAATATGAACACCTGCTATAACTGGATACATGTCAAATCTCATGGCAAGCAATCTGTCATTCAAAAACCAATTTGAACTTGAGAACTGACTTGCAACATACCTGTGTGACTGATCATGAAACTGAGTTGCAACATACCTGTGTGACTGATCATGAAGGTTGCGTAATTTCTATCTGGAGGTCGAGAGATTAACTGCCAAGACTGCGCGAGGCATAGTCCGAGCTATGAGGAGGCTGACCGACTATTGGAACTAAACAATGCATAGTCTAACCTGGTTGTTGATTGCTGGAATTGCGTAATGCACAATCTCAGCTAGCAATGGTTGCAGGGTCAGTGACTGCATTCGAAATTTTCCAAGCCAGCAGTCACTGTCCCTCAGAATTGCACAATGCAAGACTAGAGGACAATCACTAGGTAGAAATGCACATTTCCTGAGAGGAAGACAAAGCCTTCCCTCTCTAGATTGCACAATTTTGTCTTGGTGAGGCAGAGTCTGGGCCAAGGCTGCCCAGACCCGATGACAAACAACTGAAAACAAATGTGAATGTGAATGCATGGCGATACTGAGTGTAAGCATAAACGAATGATCGTGCATGCAAACAATGAATGAGATATTCAGACAACAGAACAACATGCATGTAGGTGAGGTGAGTTGCGGAATCGGCAACCGCTTGTGAAAAATAGTTTCATGCATGTGACAATAGTGAGATGTTAATGAAAACTGAAACGATGCTAGTACAAGCTAGTATGTATCAAAACGAGAACAAGCGCTCACTGAAATCAAGCAAAAAACATTCATATGAAGCGAAACACAAAAAGCGCCAGTAATGCAACACAAGACATGAGAAGCGGGATTGCCCAAAAACAACTAAGTTGAATGTGCCGACGACTCCTAGATGCAATGTGGGATGTTAGAGCTACAAGGTCGATGTGAGGAATGAGCTCTACAGCGTCCGATCCATGAGTTTTGATAAAATCGAAGATGTGACGCACATGCCACAAATATAGGAAGAGCGACACTTGGTGGGAGGATTTTGAAATGATCCTTGCATGCAACCTCGAGCTGTTACAAGTAGATCCTTGAATCAAGGGTTTCCTTTGCATGCTGCCTTGGGAGAAGCAACCCATGCATGCAAATCAGTTTTGCTCGGTCATGGAGGGAAGTGATCAACTCAATTACAAATGCAATAGTTTGCTCAGCTGGGAGGAAAAAATGCACATTTCTGGGAGGGAGTTGGGCTAGCTGCCTAGAGGGATTGCACAATTTCTGGGCAGAGCAGCTGACTGCTGCCCAGAATTGCCCAATTTCTGGGCTGAGAAACTCTCCTGGGAGGAATTGCACAATTTTCTCAGTGAATAGTGACAGGCAGAATTTCCCAATTCTTGGGCTGAGCAACCTTACTGGGAGGAATTGCGCAATTTTCTCAGTGAACAGTGATAGGCAAAATTGCGTAATTCTAGAGCTCAATAGGTTTCCAAACAGAATTGCGCAATTTATAGAGGGAAGGTTGGTTGCCCTCTAGAATTGCGCAATTTCTGGAGGGAAGGCTGGTTTCCCTCCAGAATTGCGCAATTTCTTGAGGGAGCTGCTCAGCCTGCAGCTAGACCAAGTCCGGAGGAACAACCTATGAGGGGAATGCAACAAGCTGTGATGGACAAGCTTTCATTCTACAAGAAAATCACTGAAGCTTGAGTACTTGATGAAGTAAGACATGCTGCTGCGAAAGGTTGGTAGGGAGGCTCCAAAACAAAGCTACGAAAAGATTTTGGAGGGTGGTTGTAACCTCTACAACACTTGGCAACGCACTAGTAGAACTCCAGTTCTCTGAATGGACCTTGTTTGTGAAAAACAATTCTAACACATTTGAAAGTATTGTTCAATTCTTAGTTTGTCTTGCTTTCCACACTTTCTTGATTGTAAGATGTAGCATCTACCAAGATCTTGGTCGATTGACACACATTCCAAGCCAATTCAACACAGTTGTTTCAATTGGGGTTGAGGGGTATATTGGTGCACAAGTAGTATAGTTATTAGAGTCTTAGTTTCATCTCTGGTGTTGCTCCATTTCTAGCAGGCCTAGACAGTACCCCAGCGGAGTCACATAGGAACACAATCATGGATCCGTTGCCAGCGAGCCTAGTCAGTACCCCGACAAAATTACTCGCATCACCTCTCTGCAAAGGAAGCCTTTCTCTTCTTTTGACTTATTCATTTTCATTTATTTATTTTTTTCAAACTTTTTTCACTTTTTCATCTTTTCATTTTTGATCTTTGTAACTATGCATAGCACTTATTCATTTTAGAGGCGAAAGAGGGATCCCAACTTATTGAGAGCAAAAGAGGTTGTTCCCATAGAGAAGTAGTTTATTATACCTCTGATGTGCCTGTTAAGGATTTCCCCCTCACCTTAGTCTACTTGACTGAGCTGACAAGGATTAACCCAAAAACAATCGACTAGAGTAGGCACGCAAGCATTGTGTTTTCACCAAGGTTCACTTCGAACAATACGTATTTTCCATTGATGTATCATGGACTGAAGACAACAAGTTCTTACATAGGAGAGCAGACAACAGATGACCAAATGTTGATAGTTGTACAAGTCCTCTTGTACTTTACTCGACTTGTTTCAAGAGTCACACACGGTCCATGCAAAACTAACCTACGGACAAAAGCAAGAAGCAGAAGCAAATGTGGAAGCCAAGCGAGTAAGCAAATAAACAAGCAAGCAAACAAACACACAAAGAAAGAAGCAAACATGCATGCAAGCAAACAACTCAAAAGCAAACACTACTCCTACTCCTAAGCTAATATTGCATGGGCCTGATCATGTGAAGTGATACTTCCAATGCAGCCACCGCCGCATTGGTTGACCCATGTTGGTGAAGGCATGGTCTACGAGCAACACGGTCGTGCAGACTAGCAGCTGTGAAAGATACAACAATGAAGACATACACACTTCGAGCTTACAAGTGTCCACAGAACAAAAATGAGTGAAAGCACATGACATGCAATCTGTGGACATACCATGATGTTATGTGACATACGTGTAGAGTTTAAGCATACGCACACTCTTGACTGTGATATGCAAGCATATGTGAGGAAGGTATACCACTTACATTGAGCAAGTGTGCTTTCTAAGTAAGATTCCTCCAATGCATGAGCAATGGGATCATGTAGTTCAAGTGGAGGGAGTAAAATCTGAGTGTTACATTGATCTTCAATGCATACATATGAGTGATGAGGAACCTTGCATGTTTGAACAATTTCCTGATTAGAAGTGAAACCAACCTCAGGACAACGAGGGCCTAACATAACCATCAGCTCGGGCTGAAGTGCCTCGACAATCTACGGGGTTTCGACTTTGTTGACAGATAGATCATCATAGACCAGTGTCTTAGACAAATTAACAATGATTGAATCAACATTGTGATCAGATGAAGAAGTAGAGAGATCAAAACAACCAAGATCATAAAATTCAGGATGTTGGTCGATATCCTCATGATTCGATGAATCACACAAATGGGTAGATGAGAAACAAGAATGTTCGTCCTTTGCGTTTCCAGAAAAGATAGATGAAAAATCAAGTGGATGTTTAAACAATGATCAGTCCTCTTCGTTGTCAAATGATGGACTGACATCCAGTGTATCCTGTGAATGATCAATGATGGGTGCTTCTGTGGACAAAGATACACATGAAAAATCAGGGATGGCAGGATCACCAAGGAGGCCAGGAAAAAACAAAGGAGGTATGGATAGACAGGGATGGTCCTCTACTGTTAGTGGATGTTCAAGCTCCCAGTCATGCTCTTCATGAACGTTAGCACATGTTGGTTGTGAAACACCAACTCCATCGATAGATCGGTCCTCGTTCAAAACAAGTGTAGAGTCCAAAATGTAAGAACACAAGACATTGTCATCTGAAAGATTATCCCAGTTTTAAGACGGAGGTTGAGGTACAAAATGCACATGATGGGGTATGGGACTCACAACCAGGTCTTTGCAAAAATTAGAAGGAGCAATGTTGGGAGGATGTGATGGTTGAACAAATGTGTGTTGCATGCTCTCCCACATCACTCTGCGATGGTGGAGCTGTTTGATGAGGGGACGATGGACAATCACTTGTGATAGTGACCATGTCCGTTTGTGGTTCCGTAGCTCCATCACGGAAGTATGCTGAGCGAGGTTTAAGCTTGAACTTCTTCTTGGGATTGACATATTGGACTAGGTAATATTTGAATCTGTCCATGAGATATTGAAATTTCATCTAACTTTACGGGGCTTCAAACATGAATAGACAGAAGCACTCCCAAAACTCCATAGGTGATTCGTGTGGGGCCTTTTGTTTTTTTAACATTTTTTTATCAAACACTTCAGGATCAAAGTGGTGGAAAACATATTCGATTAGATCGTTGAATTACTTGAATGAGTGCACAAAGTTATGAGGTAGTGTGCCACACCATTGTGATGGGTGGTCGCAAAGTGTGTGTGCGAGCAACGAATAGACCTATATTTCATTAAAATCTTCCATGCCATGCATGAGCACATGGAAGTCATCTAAGCGCTCAGGCAAGGCCACTTCACCTTCACCATCATAGGTGAGTTGTGACAAGTGATCCTAGAACTCCCTCTCGACGTGAAAGATATGTCCGTCGAACAAACATTTCAGAGGTCAAGCTATAACAAAGTCCATGATAGATGTGTGAAGCTTCAAAATAGATGATGAGAGCCTAGCTTGTCATCTGGCCCTCCTTCTAGCGCCAAAATGTTGACGGTGTTGGACCCACCAACATGTAAGGGGATCTCCCTCGTAAGAAGTCCCAATTAGACCTCAGATCGTTTGGTGTAGGAGTCCCCACAGTGGTTCGTACGGTAATGCCTTGACCGTGATTTCGCATAGAGGCAAGTACGATAACTCTGTTGGTGGCAAGGGTGTGACAGTTGCAGCGAGCTAAAGAAGGTGCATAAGAGGTTCTAACACATGGGGGTTGAGATGAGTGCACCCCTTGGAAACCTGTGATAGAATGTAGTTAAGAAGGGAACACAGAAGCAAAGATGCATCACAACATGGAAGACAAGGTAGCTAGTAATCCAAAGTGATGGTTAAACCAACAACATGTTTTAGAAAGATTCATACATACATACACAGAAAAGTCCATACATGCATGCATAAGCAAACAAGTACATATATCATTTAGAGTAAGCCAGATGGCATAGAATACAATACAACATATGCATGACACGTGTTGGCTCTGTTATATTAAGAAGTGTAAGTTCCAGTCATACAATACATCCATGTCTAACCACTAGTTCTGACAACGGAACGTTACAGCCACAACCACCTGCTACTCCAAAGAGATATACTAGCTTTGTGCAGTGGAGAAGCCAAGGCTTGTTACAATACTGTCCAAGCTCTCTCCAAGATAGTCTTATCTGAAGCTTGGCTGACCAAAAGCCTTTATAATGAGTTATGAGGTTCTATCTATAGCAAAGGGTGGGGTGACCCTTGACATTCCCCTTTGTGACAGTTCATTTACCCTCATGACTCTTCATCTACTCTATGACTGTTACATCCAACTATCGACACTTGAACTTCCACTTGACACGACGTTACATTACAATGCACATGTGCTCATGTGAGACAAAATGGCTTGAGAAATCCATGCAAGACATCACTCACACTCGGTTCATTGTGGTGAGACTAACTCTTTGACATGCTTGTGATGGTGAAGGTGGTGAGTTGATGCCAAGCTTGGTCGTCCGTGATGGTGTGCATGCTCTCCATGGTGACATCTCGTTGAAGCGAACTCTTGCCTCTGTTGCATCCAGGTGCATTGGTATGGCTCCTCCATATAACTCGCCTGCTAACATGTGCATGGTCTTCTTGGGTGCAGCCAAACCGACAACACACTTATGCATAGTGTCCGTGTCAATCTTTCAGTGTGTGTTGGTGCTCATGCGCATCAATTGTCAACTGCATGTTCAGCTCTAGTCAGACTTGCTTCTTGTCTTTGCCTCGGCGAGTGTTCTAAATGGTTTGATCACATGCATGCGCTCAATGACATGGATGTTGCTGAATTCCCTTACATGCTATCAACAACACTGCTCACCATGTTTGCTCCGTGTCAGTTGCTGGGATGGATCTTTAACTTGTACGGACGTAGTTTCATCCATGACTGCATGTTGCACCCGGTGTTGTACCTGTTCCTGCTGCAACTCATTCTCTCATTTATGCAGCTCCTGTTCTTCCTTGAGTTTCTGCTTTAGCGCATGCATCTCCTTCTTTGTTCCACACTCTGTCTTCGCGCGATCTTCATGTCACGTCGTCACCTCATAGTCCAAGTCTCCAAAGTTGTTTTCATCGCAAGTGGATATGCTTGAGCTTGCAACTTTGTTCCGCCTCTGTGTTGTCAACTACCTTCCTCTTGCGTTTGTTGCATCTGATATGTTGCCTTCAGCTGCTGTTCATGGCAATGCTTGTTGTGATGTTGCTATCATCATATCTTGATGTCCTTGTCTACGAACAACTTGATGTGTTCGTGAGTAGGAAAGTCCATAGACACTTGATCAACTGCATCCCTAAGTGTGCTTCAAACGGTGTCTTCAACTCTGCTCTCCTAGAAACCATTGTACATGTACTTCTGAGAGGCATATGAACACCTGCTATACCTAGAGACATGGAAACACTCATGGCAAGCAATCTGTCAGTGGAAAACCAAAATGAACTTGAGAACTGACTTGCAACATACCTGTGTGACTGATCATGAAGGTTGTGCAGTTTCTACCGAGAGGTCGGGATACTGACTGCCAAGTCTGCACGAGGCATAGTCTGGGCTGTGAGGAGGCTGAATGACTGTTGGAACTGAGCAATGCACAGTCTAGCCATGATGCTTACTGCTGGAATTGCGCAATGTGCAATCTCAACTGGCAATGGTTGTAGGCTCAGTGACTGCATTGCGCAATTTTCTGGGCCAGCAGTCACTGTCCCTTAGAATTACGCAATGCAAGACTAGAGGACAATCGTTGGGCATAAATGCGCATTTCCTGAGAGGAAGACAGAGCCTTCCCTCTCAGGATTGTGCAATGTTGTCTTGGTGAGGTAGAGTTCGGGCCAAGACTGCCCAGACCCGCCGACGGGCAACTGAAAGTGAATGTGAATGCATAGTGATATTGAGTGTAAGCATAAATGAATGATCATGCATGAAAACAATGAATGAAAGATTCAGAGAATGAAACAACATGCATGTGCGTGAGGTGAGTCGCCGAATCGGCGACCGTTCGTGAAAAACAGTTGCATGCATGCAACAACAGTGAGATTTCAATGAAAAATGAAATGGTGCTATTACAAGCTAGTATGTATCAAAATGACAGCAAGTGCTCACTGAAATCAAGCAGACAACATTCATAGGAAGCGAAACACAAAAAGCGCCATTAATGCAACACAAGATATGAGAAGTGGGCTTACCCCAAAACAACTGAGCTGAATGTGCCAACGACTCCTAGATGCAATGTGGGATGTCAGAGCTGCAAGGTTAATGTGAGGAACGAGCTCTACAACATCTGATTCATGAGTTTTGATAAAATCGAAGATGTGACGTGCATGCACAAATCTAGGAAGAGTGACACTTGGTGGGAGGTTTCTAAAATGATCCTTGCAGGCAACTTGCAGCTGCTACAAGTAGATCCCTGAATCAAGGGATGCCTTTGCATAATTCCTAGGGAGAAGCAACCCATGCATGTAAATCAGTTTAGCTCGGTCCCGGAGGGAACCGGTCAACTCAACTACACATGCAACAGTCTGCTTAACTAGGAGGAAAAAGTGTGCGTTCCTGGGAGGGATTTGGGCTAGCTGCCCAGAGGGATTGTGCAATTTCTGGGCAGAGCAGTTCACTGCTGCCCAAAATTGCGCAATTTCTAGGCTGAGCAGCCCTGCTGGGAGGAATTGCGCAATTTTCTCAGTGAACAGTGACAGGCAAAATTACGCAATTTTGGAGCCCAACGGGCTGCCAGACATAATTGTGCAATTTATGGAGGGAAGGCTGGCTACCCTCCAGAATTGCACAATTTCTTGAGGAAGCTTCTTAGCCTGCAGCTGGACCAAGTCCAGAGGAACAACTTGTGAGGGGAATGCAACAAGCTTTGATGGACAGGCTGTCATTCTACAAGAAAATCACTTAAGCTTGAGTACTTGATGAAGCAAGACATGCTTCTATGAAAGGTTGGTAGGGAGGCTCCAAAACGAAGCTACGACAAAATTTTGGAGGGTGGTTGTAGCCGCTACAACAGTCACATTAACGAATTCTACTATAGAACTCAAATCCAACCATTTCCCTAGGGTTTGTGACAGACCCTGAGAGACAACAACCTTTCTCTGTGAACTAGGATCTTTATTAAGAATCCTTACATCCCTTCCTTCCTCAAACCCCTTATTGTGTGGCTTCATAACACCTCTACTTGTCCACAGCCCACAACCCTTTAAAATATCCTTCAAGTCCCCAATGAAAACAACATCAAGATTTTGAGAAAGAATAGAGGTTATGGAGATGGGTTTGCTTACCAGATCTGTTGCCAAGTATTTTTGTTGGAGAGTTTCTAAGTTTGGATGAAAACCGCCTATTCCCATAGCCTTGCCTTCTTGAAACTGTGCTAGTCTTTCATTTGAGCCTTTTCCAGTTGCATTACCAACGATAACCCTTCCCGAATTCAAGGATCCATTATTTTCCTCCATGTGAACAATATTGGGCTTACCTAAAGGAGTAAAGTTAGCTAGATTCCTTTGATTGGGCTCCATACTCCAAAGTACTAGTATGTCCAACAGATGTGGCTCCAACTCAACTTCCCCTTCTTCTTTTACCATCCTTCACCATAGTAAAAATCTCCATTTTTTTTACCTGAGTAAACCTCGTTGAAACCACATCATTTTCCACTCTGCTGCCTAAAAGTCCAAGATCATCATTCTAAGCTTACAGTGAGAGGGTTAGCGACGATAAAGTGAGGGAATGGGCTCAACCACCAAAGCCCTTCATGCCTGTCAACACATTAAATTGACATCCTAACACAGACTCTGATGTTCACCTATCGTACCCAGACTTGCTCGACCAACCCTAGTTTCAGAGAAATCTCCATTCGCCTCCCCCAATATTATATGACCCTTTGATATATAATATAAGTGTAACCTCCATTATTCTATGTTGTTACAATCACTTTAGCCCAATTCTTTTCTTTAATTAACAATTTCAACACAATTTAATCTTCCAATGATCAATAATAATTGTAGATATAAAATTAAATGCAATAGACAATAGAAGACAACTACGAGCAATAAGATACACAAATATTTGGTCAAAGACCTGCAAAAACCCACAACGGGGAAAACCCTTTCAAATTCTTCTTCTTATTAGATTGTCATAACATGTTTAACAAATAGAGTACAATGTTCCAATTCACCAATCAAGAGTCAAAGTCAATCCCATAGCCAACCAAATAATCCAATAAATGAGCCCTGTAGACAAATTTGATCAAAGTCAAAATCTCTAAAGTTTGCGGCCAATGGTCAACAAAATTTAGGTCAAGATCATAGCCGCACATGCTCAATGACTATGTTTGTGGTTGAAGCTCACCATCCATAGGGAATACCCTATCATGTGAGCAGTTGTAGTTGATATTTCCACATACCAACCTTGCGGCTCCAAAACAATATGTTTTTTCCGCACATGTGAGCTTAGACCCTACAATTTTGGACCTGTATGAATCAATTTCATGAACCAATCTCAGACCTGTACAAACCACTCCAAAGAAGAGAGAGAAGAAGATGTTTGATAATGATGTCCAAATGAGGTTAACTTGACTTGTATTTATATGCTTCCAAGGGTGTTCAATTTCTCTTTAAAGTCGACCTATGCTTTTATGCACATGTGGCTTTCCTCTTCAAAAATACGTTTTTCCTTAACTAAATTAAATTCTTCCAAGGGCTAGAAGGGGTCTTTCTTGATGAGGAATACTACCCAAAGGATGGAATTTTTCCTGGAGAAAGTATTGGTTGATCTGCAAAAAGTTTCCTATCAACAATATTGTGCAAACAAATAAACTATTATTGAGTTATTGTCAAGTATGGAGATCCATGCCATATTTACAATAAACCATAAAAACATGGAAAAGTAAATCTTGGAACATTCATTTTCCTATTTACTAGTGTTTAATTATTCATGCTTCTTGGATACATAAAACAATGCTCATAGAGATGTGAAATGTGGAAATGCAAATAGAGCTTCAGTGAAAGGGAGGCTTTCACTGTGTAGAGTTTGAATCTATAGAGGAAGCTTTCATTGTGCCAATATAGAAAAAGCGTTCATTGTGCATAATGCAAATATGTAGATGAAGATTTCATTGTGCATAAGAAGATCAATAAATCCAAGAAACTGATATATAATATTGCACTTCAATACAACCACATATCCAAAATTTAGCTTCATTAAGTTGACAATAGAGATGCAGAGGTAAATTTTATTGCAGGTATGAAGTTTTCATTATGTGTAATGCAGACATGTGCTTTCATTATATGGAGAAGAATGTCATTGCAGGTACAATTTTTTCATTGTGCAGAATGTGGATATACGAGAGAAACTAATATATAATATTGCTTAGTATTTGCTTGATATGAATCTTGACACTTCACAAAAGGAAAATTGTGTAGAGGAAGATTTCATTGTCAGCACGAAATTTCTCATGCTCAGTATTGCTCAATATAAGCTCAACATGAATTTTTGCTCTTCGCACATTGAACGAACCCGCATCTCCACACACATTCCCCTCTACACAAATAAACTGATATATAATATTGCTTAGTATGAATTTCTAGACTCCACACAATGTATCAATCCACATCTCCGCACTTTGCACAATGTATCAAAGAATTTTAATATTGTGTTATAATTATAAGACATGTTTTTGGGCAGCCATATATGTGGAATGCAAAGATGCAAAGAAAAGTGTGCTGAGTTGCCTTTCAATGTGCGCAATGCAGAGGTGCGAAAGCAACAATAACAACAAATAGTTGAAATGAAGAATACTAGAATAACGACAAAACATGTACCTCACGTTGCCTTAATCAATTAATTAGTGGTAGAGGCATTGACTATGTTGCATTACAACTATTAGTCTTGTTTATAATTCTAACATGATGATGAACATTATTGAATATGCACAACCAAACTTTGTGAGAGTCTTTATGGATCTATCAATTTGGTTGTATGGCAAAACTTTTACCATTATGAATGAAGAAATGGACAATCCATAGGTGTCTTTTTTTTTTTTTTTTTCAAAGAAAAAAGCAGCAACTTTCTATTAATTAAAATGGAGAGTTACATTGTAGTATATGCAATGAAGCATTCCAGAGTTGTCCCGAAGGACTCGTGTGCATGAAGCACACAGAGTAGCAGGACTCACGTGCATGAGGCACATTGAGTAGTAGCGCTACCCTAGAGGAAAAAAAAAAGAAAAAAAAGAAAAATAAAATAAAATTGATATTACTCTTTTCTCCCTTTCTTTTTTTCCACTTTTCGCCAACCTTCGATGTTGGGAGTGGTTACAATGGAAAGCTGATTTTCACTTGTATGGTTGGGATAGTCTTTGTTAGATTCGAATTCTTCTGATCCATGAGTTTGCTTGATGCCAATTATTTCCATTCTTGTTGGTTGAGTTTCTTGGTGCTGCAATGGGTTGCTGGGGTCTTTCTCCTCGTTAGGTGTGTTGTTTTGTGTCTTTTGCTCCTCCATTTCTGCTTTGTATTCTACTATTTATGCTTGTTCTACTTCTTCCTCCAGGGGGGCTGTGTATTGCCATCCTTTTGGCTGTTTTTGTCGCTTCTTGTTCCATTTGGGTGTTTGTTTGGCTTTCGGACATGCACTGTGGAGGTGTCCTGTTTGTAAACACCCACGACATCGGAAGGCTGTATTTTCATAGTCTAGCTATTGTGTCCACTGTGTATTGTTAAAGTCCAACGTTATGCTTGTTGGTAATCTTTCACTGAGATCTACCTCAACACATATCCTGGCAAAAGTAAATATTCCTCTTGTAAGTCTATCCTCGTCGATTTTAAGGAATTCCCCCAATGTATTTCCTATGACGATTAAAACATTGCGGTGCCAAAAATGTAGTAGGAGGTTGTGCAACCTAACCCAAACTGGTATCTTTGATATCACCATTGTGTTGGCATCGAAATATGGAAACCAAGAGGTCATAAAAAGTCCTACGTTGGCCTAAACTATGGTCCCTTGTTAAGGATATTTCCCTTTCCTATACTATATGAATCAGACTATAAAGAATCCTTTGGGGCATAAGTATATTTCATAGTCTGGTGACCAAGCATCATATATCCATTGATGCAGCATATCAGATTTAGGCCAGAACCCATTGAATCTGCATATCCATAGGTGTCTTATTAACAATATACATAGTAAATACATATGATAATGAAATGTTGACTTTGGAGCGTAAGACAACAATTTTTTAGATTTATTGAATAGTAAAAACATGAAAATATAATAATTACAATTTAAGGGGATAATGTTTTGATAGATAAATAGACAAATTTGTTTATTTTATTATTTATATGAGATATTTTTTTAATACATACATACACAAATTTGTGTATATATATAATTCATGATAAAAAAGGAAAATCAAATGAGTATATATATTTAACTAACTATGTTATAAAGGAAGCCATTATTTCTATGAGTTTTCCATGTAATTTTTATCAACATGAGAATCACAACATGTTTGAGATTTATGTGTTACCAAATGTGACATATAAAATTGTTGATTATTCACACTCACACATGTATATAATACTCTGTATAGAGGAGGAGGGAGAAGTTGAGAAGGCACACATATTCATCTCACACCCAAACAACCATTATGTTAAGAGGGGAGACACTACCTTTGTGGACATCTCCATTAATAATCATGGCATGAAGTTAAGACTTGTATGCTACTATAAGCTAAATCTCACAACCAACATGGGGTAATACACAAAAGCAAAGGAGAATTGAAAATTCAAAAAACTACTCCAAGGTGCTAAGCATGTCATATATGATTGTTTATTACCATATTTATTAATCATTGTTTATCATTCACATGCACTCACACACCCACACAAAACATCATGTATATGAGGAGGGAGAGAGTGACCAAGCACACATATTCATTTTACAACTAGTTAACCATTACATTAGTATGAGGGACAATTTCTCTTTAGACATATTATTGACATAAATCTCATGTTAGACTGAGGCATCTTATTAACATGTTTAGCAATAGGCCCATCGTTTCGGGGTGGTACGTGCCAAGACTAGGACCGGAAATCTGATTGAGACACCTTGCTCTTTTAGATGGAAGATCCCCTAGATCATTTATTTAAGCTGAAGGCATAGGATATTGCACGTGTCTATGAAGAAGGTAGCTTAGTGGCCTTTCTATTAGGATTCCTACCTAAGTGGCTCTGGCAGGTGGAAAGATCATGTAGACTTATCACTTCTTTAAAATTTCCAAAAATTCACTTATATATCGAGATAATAGTTATTAATATTATGAACTTAGAAAATCATATGATAAAAGGACATTGCAAATCCAACAATAATACATTTAACCACTGTACATAATTATATTTAACTATATTTCATATTGTTCCATATATTATTGAAAGAAAAATTTTTGAATTTTTAATAGTGTAACATATGATATAAACTATTTTTAATATATGACTATGCCATTAATATTTTCATTTTAGAATCTTTAAATAATAAATTAATTATTGTTTAGTAATTCATATGTAAATCTTCAAATAATAAAAATGTTTTAAATAGTAAATTACTTATTGTTTTAGTAATTCATATGATGAATTAATAGAAAATTAATATATTTTTACTTAATTCATTTTTAATTAATACAAAATAAATAAATTATTTTAATTAATATATATGTATATAAAATTTATTTTTAATTAGTATAAAAATATATATCATAAGAAAATAATAAATATAGAATGATAAAAATTAATTTAATATAATTGGATCTTAATAATTAATGCTATAAATTAAATAATATTATTCATATATTAGCCGTTTATTATAGTTGTTATATGAATTAATGGTCTCTACATGGATCTCTATTTAAGAGGTGCCATGATTTGCTTATTTATCTTGTCTTGACGATGAGCCAAGCTCGATGGTTTTGCTTATTCATCTTGTCCTGAAGATGAACCACACTCGATGGTTTGAAACAAGTTATAAAAAATTCTCCAATATGATTTCTATGTAAATCTTTTTCTTAAATATAGAATGATAGTTTTTTTTTTTAGTTTGTTAATGCTTATAATTTGTGGGATTAATTTAAGTTGTTAAACGTACTGGTAAGATCACATTTGACATGGATCACATCAATCCTTAACATGTTTTGGTTTTTTTTTATGTCTCTTTTCTAATATTATAAATTTCAATTTTTGATTAATTTTATTTTTTTTTCATGGAAAAAAATCTATAGCTTTCATTATATTAAATAATAAAAGATACAACATTCTTTTGATGGAGCAACAACCCTTGTAAATAAAAATATTTTCTTATGTGAATTCTTTTTATGGAGCAACAACTCGATAAATAAAAATATTTGCTTATATGAACTACTATATTCATCAACATGCTGACATAAAAACAACTCTTAGGGTTGATATGTTTAGACAAAAAAACAACAAATTTAAACTATTATACCTCCTACAGAATCCACAATATTGTTGTCCCTATAATGCCATCACTCTTAAATGTCAATTATGTTAGGCCAGGCAGTAACTCCATTTGGCAGAAAAACTGATTCATATTATTCCATCAGGTATGTTATTGTTATATACAAAATGGTGTGACTATTCAGTTCATCTCTTGATGACTGTTCACATTCCTAATTTAATTATTTACATGAATTCACCCAATCGTGAGGATTAGGTGTCAACATTCCCCCCCTTAATCTGAAGGGATGTTGGTGAGTCCAAGCATCATTCTAAATCTTTCAAGTTTTTCTCTTCCAAGCGCTTTGGTGAAGATGTCTGCAATTTGCTCATTTGTGGAACAATGACGGAGATGGATTGTTTTGGCCTCAACATGATGTCGGATTAGATGATATTTAGTATTTATGTGCTTTGTACGATCATGGAATTTTGGGTTCTTGGCCAACTTTATTGCAGAGGTGTTGTCAATCATGAGTGGAGTTGATTTTACTTGTTTTACCTGCAAATCTTCAAGAATTTTCTTGAGCCACACAATTTCTTTCATTGCTTCAGCTGCTGCCACGTA